>PVJA010001649.1:0-121791 GCA_004027025.1 Myocastor coypus | reverse complement strand
AAAGGGTAGCCTTAACTGCATAATGAGACCATGTCTCAAACAGACTGGAAAAAAATTTAAAAGCTTACTATAGTGCTAGAGAGCCTTCTCACTGAGCTCAATTCCCAGTGCCATTTTCATTGATTGATTGACAGGCTAAAGTTACCTATAGTGGGCTCAAACTTGTGATCCTGTTGCCTTAGCTTCCCTGAGTGCTGGGATTATAGGTGTGCATGCCCCTGTCAAGCTTGATTTAATTTTGATCCAAAATGAAAAAAAGGTTCATATGTTGCCTTCATTTTTTTCCTTTTTTTTTTTTCCTCCCATACTGGGGATTGAATGTAGGACTTTGTGCTTGCCAGGCAAATGCTTATGTCACTAAGATATTTCCCCATCCTCAACTTTTATTTTCAGTAGACAGACCATTTACATTATGTTTACTTCTCACAACTTTCTTTAGTTGAAGTCCTTCAAGTTGTAAAGGTTTGGAACAGGTAGTAGAACAAAAGACCTCCAAGTATGTTTGTAAAGAGACAAAATCCAGCTCAATTGATGGAGTTCTGTGCATATACTCTGCCTCTGAAAAGCTGACTAAACCGGAGATTGGGTTCCACAGTGCTGGTACTCCCAACACCCCTTGGGCTGCCAGGTGGAAGGATGGCCCTGCTGTGACATCACACCAGTGTCTGTCAGGGCCCTCTGCACAGGTCTTGTACAGGACACTCAGGATTGCATAGAAACTCCACTCACCCCCATTTTCCTTTTTCAGAAATCCTGTGGGATGCAGCCTGGTGCCCCTCCACTTTGCACTGCCTGAATGCCTACCTGCATATGTTTCACCTGGTGTAGAAGCTTGATGCATGGTGTAATGCGTGTGACAATATTGAGGCTGGGAAATGAACAGTAATTTCAGGGCTTTGGAAACAGAGGCAGGAGACATTGTCACCACCCAGGTGGTCACTGATCTCTCTGCAGAGAGAAGACCTTCCTCTGGGAGCATTGAGTCAACACCTCAAACATCTTAAGAATTAGGGAATCTTGAAGCAGTTCTATGACTCAAGAATCCTTTGCGGGGCTGGGGAGATAGCTCTATGGCACAAGTTCTTGCCTGGCAAGTGCAAGGTCATGAGTTTGAACCCCTGCCCTGCAAAAAAATAAAAATAAAGAATCATTTGCTATCACTGCATTAGGTAGAGCCTACTTTGCCTAGCAGAATGCATGCTGCACCCCGACCTGCCTGGGTCTACTGCCCTAGTGAACACCCTCTCCTCAGGGTAAGTGTGGCAATATGGAGTGTGCTGTAACTTCCTGAGGGGCCACATTAAGGGGGAAAGTATTACATGGAGGGTCACAGAGCAGCACGAGGAGGAGCACTGCAGCACGGGTAAGAAAACAGCTGCTGGCGGCCACCTTGGCAGGTTGAGAAACCATCTTTATTTAAGAACTGCCTGCTACCAGAGTCAATAAATAGCTACCATTACAAGAAGTACCAGAGCAAGCTCAGCGGCCAGTGGGATGGCTCCCTTTGAACAGAATCCTTCACATCAGTGGTCCAGCAAAGGCCTAGCATTTGCCATGCCCTGAGCTCTGAGCTCTGCAGGTCCCAGCATGCACGGTGAGTTGGCATCTTGGGCTATGACAGGACGTATCCATCCCATCTAAGGGCACAAAATGTCTTAGGGCTCCTGGGGCTCTGGGCAGAGACAGCTGGCTCTTCATTCCTCTTCGGTTATCCCTTATGCCCTGCCTTCCCAAAGCTTACATGAAAGTCCATGGGTTGCCCCACCCCACCAGATGCCTGTTTCTGCAGAACTCTCAGAGGCCCTTCAAGAAATGCCCTCTCCTTTGGCCTAGGTTCAGTCTGAAGAAGGAAAATGGCCCCAGACCTGTGCCAGTGGCAGAGGTGTACAGGTGTAAGGGTACTGCTGTCCCTTCTGACACACAGGAGCCCCATTGGCAGTCTCAGTTTGACAGGAGAGAGATAAGGGAAATAAATATCCTCAGTCATCTTTTGGGCTCTGCCCTGAGTGCAGGTGGATGGCTCTGGGGGCTGCCCAGGGGCAGTGCCCACTGGGGAAGGCACTGGGTGGGAACTACAATCCCTGGGGTGAGCCTTCCCCTTTTATGGCTTCCTCTAAGGTGCAGAAATGAAAGCAGATGGCCTTTGAAAGATTTCCTGTGTTTAACCCTTAATTCTAAGAATCTCAGCTCTGGAGGAACTTCAGGCATCTCCCACCTCCTCACATCACAACTTCATGTGGCCCAGACCCCTCTATCAAGCTCAAAAATTCCTAAAGGTCTCTAGATTCTAGGGTCTCACTGCAGAAGCTTTCCCTTATATCTAATTCCTGTCTTTCCTGTTATTTTATCAGATAAGGAAGAAGATAGCCCCACCCCTGTCTCCATGGCCTGCCACTTACTGATACTATATTAGACCTGCCCTGAATGAAAGTAGGACATTGAAGGCCTGGAGAATCCTTCTGGAGAGAGCTACCCTGCCCTAAGCCACGAGAGCCCAATAGCCAAGCCTGAAGCCAGCCCCAGTGTGTGCCTCGGGTTTGCTGGCTGTCCCATCTTCCAGGCACTCACTGGCCACTAAGCTGTTGGGCAGAATACTTGTTTGTGGTTGGCTCCCTTGTCACCTCTGGGCTTGGTGTGGAAAATCTGGAGCTCAGTTAAGACTCTAAGGATGGGGGCTGAGCCCCTTAAGCCCTCTCCCCCAGCCCACCTCAGCAAAGAAGACAAACTTGCTGACCCTCAGGCAGGAGGGGACTAAGAAGCCATATAGTCTAGTCCACTCCTCCAAGCAGACACATGTCTGAGCCACCCTGTAAGAGGGTTTTGCAAACACATATCCTCAGGTTACCTACTATATTATCAAACCTGTCTGGAGTCTCAGGCTGCAGGATCATCTGCCTTTAGTATAGTTCTACATCCTGAACAAATTCTACCTGCACCATGGTCAGAGTTTCCTGGTTAAGTATGTCCCCTAGGTCTCCCAGTGGATCTGCCTTCCTCTTCCTCATGGACCTCATCAAAAGGAAGTATTTGGCTGTGTTCTTGAAGCAAGCTCAGGTCCTGTGCCAATCCAGATCGTGCTGCAGTTCGGCATCTAGACACCTGCCCCCTGCTTCCTGCAGAAGCCAAGGAGAAAATAGACAAAGCTTAGAAGCTTGCTTGCTTTCACTGTCCCCTTTCTGATAGCCAGACACAGGTCAGATACCAGCCATCAGGGGACAGAGTTGCTAGGCCATCTGGAGTCTCTGCAAGGGAGAATGGCCAGGAGCTGAGGCCCTGTGCCCTGGCGTGGGGGGGAGGAGTGAGGGATGGGGCGGGGGGGAGCAGGCAAGGGGGCCCAGAGGAGAGGCGTGTGAGCTTACATTTTTAAAAAAATTGTAGTGAGTGAGCATCAACATAAACCTGCCCAAGAAAATAGAGCAGGGTTTAGAAGTTTAAAAACCATAACAAAATAGAGCTCTAACTGTAAACTACAGGACACAGGCTCAGGTGCTCTAGGGGCAGATGCCCATTCCGTTGCTCCTGATCAAGAGTAGCCCACTGTCACAGCGCAGGCTTTGGGGATTCCAGTTCCACCACTATGGCCTCCATTCAGGGACTCTGTGCTTGCTTTGACCTCTTTCTGCGGCAAGAGTGAGGGGGGGGCCCAGGCTTCAAGTCATTGTAGCACGTTGAGTTCCCAGAAGCCAGACTTAGAAGGCAAAGCAGGCCTGGGAGTCTCCAGGTATTCACCTGTACTGGGAGCTGGGCCTGGCCAGGCTGATGCCCTGGGTCACCAAGCTGACCCAGTTGAGGTCATCCACCTCAAGGAGGATGCTCATGCCCCTGTGGCCTCAACCATCTTCCTAGCCAGGCGGAGGCCAATCAGCGCTGCCTCCTTCCTCTGCACATACACAGCTGCAAACAGCCAGGTAGGAGACTGTTCTGGAGGCAGATGTATCGGAGTCTCTAACTCTCTTGGGCCCTCTTTTGTCATCATCTGTGAAGTGCAGGCTGTGACCAGTTGAGCACTCAGGCCTCTTCCAGCCCCTAGTGCTCTGTGACTGCCAGTACACCCTGAGCAAGGTAGGCTGTCCCTTTATTAAGCTCCTTTTCTTCTGGGAATGTGGGAGAGTGGTCCAAGTAGTTTGAGGAATAGGTCTCACCCAGCAGTCCAAGGAATTCTTGGGAACAGGCAGGGCCATGCTGTTCTTTCTTGCCTTCTCAAAAGCTTCCCAAGTCAGGACAAGGAAGAACAGACATGTTGCATGGTGGCCGTTAGCTGGACCTGCAGGTTAGGGAGGTGCAGGCAGAGCTGGAGGAAGAAGGGGGCTGCGCAGGACGGGTCTTGGCAGGAGGTGGTCCCCCAAGACAAGCCCTTCAGTCACCCAGCCACCTGAAGTGGCTCTGTCACCCTTGGGGTGCCAGGGTTGTGTTGGCAGTGTTGGCTGGGAGGGCCTGCCTCAGGCCTGGGCAGGTTCCCCTTTCTACCAGAGGCCCCAGCCTCTCAACATTTTGCATCTCCCACTTGCAGCCTGGAGTCTCATTCCTTCACCCCAAAGGAGCCTGCACTGTTGGCCCTGGGTATCACGGTGCTGGATCTCAGCCACCAGGGCAGGCAGGGCTGCTAGGAGTCATGAAAGACAGTGCCAGATCCTGTAATGCCACTCCTCGGGGGGAGGGGAAGCTACATGGTCCCAGGGTTTGTCCTTTCCTCAGTTGAGGGAGGTTAGTGTTTATATGTCATCCTACTTCTTTAGCCTGTGCCTGCCTGGTGTCCTGCTGGGCCCAGAACTCTACTGTCAGGTGGCAGAGCCACATGTGGTCTCAGAGTGCCGCCTCTGCTGCTTTGAAGATGCATAATAAAACTCCTTTGCCCAATAGGCCTGTTCCTTCCATCTAGGGCCCCAAAAGGCCCAGGCATTGGGCTCAGCATGATCATGGAAGCCACTGCCCGGTGCCTCAATTTAAAGAAGATATCCTTGTGTGGTTTTGTCCTGTGGCAGAGTATAAAATAGCCTGCTTCCAACAGAAGGGTACAATTTAAAGCAGGCATTTCAAGCCAAACCCTCTCAGCACAGCATCGGTCCATCTTGGCATCAGGAAGGGGCCAGGGCCAGCTGGCTGTGTCCGTGGGAGGTGTGCATCTGGCTGTGCTGTGGAGGGAGGGGCTCTGAGATCAGAGCTGCAGGTAGCCTATCAAGATGAGCATCACCGTGGAGTGGGACAGGATGGCGCTGGGATGTGAGGCCAGGTGGCCTGCTGCGTTCTCCACCATCATGCTTGTGCCTGAAACCAGCAGCGGGAATGTGGGGCTGAGTCATTGTGGCCTGGGCCACCCCAGCCCTGCCCTCGAGGCAGGAGCCAGACCTTTCCTAAGACTGGAGACCGTGTGCTGGCCTGGGAATGCAGTGGCATTCTCAGCTCAATCCCTGCAGCATTGGCTAGGGTCTTGCCTGGTCTTCAGCCTCCCACTGGACATGGTTGAAGCGGTGGCCTGACTTCCCTGGCCCACAGAGAGGGAGGGCAAAGGGCAGCGGGATGGGTGAGTCTAGATCTGCACACTACTTTGGTTCCTGCCTTCTCCTTTCCCTTTGAAATTGGGGCTAGAATTGGCCCCTCATTCCTGGGGGATAAGACTGGGAGAGTCAGCACCTCCATTCCTCACGATGTGGACTTCTGCTGGGATCCCATCCCCTCCAGGTCCTGTGGTCCGAATCTGTACCAGGGCATGGCCAATGTCTTCCAGCATGGGGATTTCTATCCAGTTCTTGCTGGTAAGGTGCAGCGTAGGAGTCGGATGTAAGTCATTCTGGTACAGCATCTGTGGAAAGAGGTTCCTTAAAGCAGGGAGGAGCCCACAAAGTTCGGGCCTTTGACGTCCTGCCTGCTACCCTTCCTTCAGTTTTACAGACTCTTGAGGCTGGAAGAGCTTGCCCCATCCCATTGGTGCACCCTCACCCAATCTCATCTTTCCTCAGAGACCCTGTTATGGTTGGTGTCTCCATGTTCCCCCAAAGCCTCGTGTAGTTGAGGGTGGGCTTTTCAGGGGTGACTGGTCTAGAGTTTATGATTGGTGCAGGGTCCAATACTAGGATTAAGGGTGTGAGTGCTATACCCACCCTAGGGAAGATAGACTGCATACAAGAGGGAAAGAGGCTTGTCCCCTCTTCTCCCTTCTTCCTGTTGCTTTTGGCTATGGACAGTTTACCCTTCTGCCGTGTAATCCTGCCGTGGAGCCAGCAGATTATGGACTGAAACCTCTGTAGTAAACTATGAGCTAAATAAACCTTTCCCCCTTTAACTTTGGTGTTGGATATATTGTCCCAGCATTGAGAAAAGACACACCTCATCTGCCCACTGTCATGGCTTCTGCTATAAGCCACCATCTTCACCTTGGCCTCACTCAGATCCCATCACAGCTCCGCATGTTCCTCACCTTGTAGCCAGTGACCGCTGACTCATTTCGCAGAGCAACCACAGGGTCCCACTGGATGCTGAGGCTGGAGCTTGAGAAGGTCCAAGAGATGTTGCTGGGAGGTCGTCGCGGTGCTGCAGTGGGGGGAGAGTTGAAAAGACGTCTAACCACTCCCTGTGCTCCCCTCCCCTCAGCGCGAGCTCTTCCTGAGCATCTGCCTTCAGCAGCTGTACCCAGAACATTCTGTTGCCACTAAGAAACAAAGCCCATGAAAATCCAGGGATGGAGGAGAAAGAGGCTGTGAATTCTGTCTCCCTTTTTTTCCGGTGGACTCAGTCTTGCTTTTGCCCAGCCCAGATACGACACGTGTCTGGTCCTTGACCCAGGGGATCCTGGAGACCCCGCTCCCACTCCCACTCCCTCCTCAACCCTTGTACACAGACTCACGGGGCTTCATGGTTGTTGCATTGGTGGAAGGGCTGGCGGGCCCAGTGCCTGCCCTGTTGTACGCCCGCACAGTCACATGGTACTTGGTGTTGGCGTGTAGACCGGTGACACAGGCAATGGTCTCTAGCCCTGCTGTCCTCACTCGGTCAGCAGCTGCCTCTTTGTCTCCAGCTTTCCAGTAGCGGATCTGAGGGGGTCAGGGGTGCCCTAGGGCCAGTGCCAAGGCCGGGTTCCAGGGCTGCCCAGCACCCAATCCCATTCATTTTCTCTCCTTCCATCAGAGTGCTGTGGCTCTGTCCGGGTCTCAGAACCTGGATGCTAGATCATGAGCCACATGGGTGAGTTCCTCCAGACTGGTAGCCCAGCAGGGTGCCCAGGCTCACAATACTGTGCAAGGCATGGGCAGGTGGGTGGGTGAGCAGGGGTGGATACAGGCTCAGCCTAGGGTGTCCTGCTGGAGCCCCGTCTCTCACACTAATCAGTCTGGCGATACAGGAGATTCCTCTAGGGAGATGAAATGCATATTTGTGCTTGTAGAATAGTACCCTGCCCCCCTAGTAAGCTGCTAATGACTGATCAAGAAACACAAACCTATTTAATTAATTTTTTTTTATTATGGCCAGCTCAGCCTGCCCTGGGGGTGGAGCTGGCACAGCATGTGGTGGTGGGGATTGAACTGCAGTCCCTGTGGCTGCCTAAGCTTGCCTAAACAGGCACTTTAGACCACTAAGACATCTTGCTGGCCCACACAAGCCTATTTTAATAGTAACTGTAATTCTTTTTTATTTTATTTTATTTTTCTTGTTTCAGAACTTTTGTTTGTTTATTTATTTTTATGGCCGGCTCAGCCTGCCCTGAGGGCAGGGCTTGTGCAGCATGTGGTGCCGGAATCGAACCACAGTCCCTAAAGCTGCCCAAGCTTTCCTAAGCAGGCGCTTTTAGACCACTGAGCCATCCTGCCAGGCCCAGTAGCTGTAATTCTAAGACCTCTTTGAAACCAAGGCAGCATTTGGAGTTGTCATCTTGTGGCTGCCTGAGCTGTCTAAAGTCTGAGCTGATTGGGCTGCTGGGAATCTACACCTTTGCTTGGAGGCCCAACCCAAAGGACCTTGCTCAAGCGAGGACGCTCCCTGTCATCCTCCTTGCCTGCTGCAGATCCCTTACAGCTCTAGTCAGGAGTGGGCCTAGAGTTCCCTGGGGACATGCTGGTCAGTGGATACACAGGTCATGCTGTCCCCTGTGCAGCCTGGAGATGCCAGCTGGGTGGGCCCTGACAGGAAAGGAGCAGTAGTGCCCCTTCCCAGGCCTGCTCCTTCTCCCCAGGTTCCCCAGCTCCCAGCACTGGCTCTGCCAAGCATTCCTTGCAGGCTGTCTACATGTCTGTCCTCCCGGCATGTCAGTCCTACTGATATTCACATCCATAGAGCTTCAGAGCCTGGGGCCCAGTTTGCCATCTCAGTGCCTGGGTGATTCCTGGAGGGACAGCTTATGCTCACCTCGTAGCCCAGGAGGATCCCATTCATGTCCTGCTGCACAGGTTCCCAGGTCACGTTCATCTCTGAGGATGAGACTCCCTTGGCCCAGACCTTGGCAGGCGCCACCCTTGGCTCTGGGGACCAATACAGAATGGGTTTGAATTTTTAGGGGAAACCCTGTGCCTTACAGAGCAGTGCCCAAGCTGAGATTGCATTTGCTTAGGATCTTGAAGGTGAGCGCTCAGGGGAGATAAGGTAGCTGGGGCCAGAAGTGAGGCCCCTGCTGTTCTGGCATAGATCTGGGGCTCATGTAGCACCGCTCTCCACCTCTGCAGATAAGCAGCTGGGCACAAAGCTGGCCAGAGTGCCCACCTTCCTCAGCAGAATACACGATTGCTGTGAGGCTCTCGGGCCCATCCCCACGCTGATTGTAACTGCGGATCTTGACCTCGAAGGGTGTGTAGGGCTGGATGCTCTCATTGCTGTAGACGAAGTACTGGGCATCGGCGCCAGGCACTCGGGCGGTCTGCCAGCTCCTGCTGCCCTGCCTGCGGAAGGACAGCAGGTAGCCGAAGCCATCTCCGTTCTGGTACTCCCGTGACATGGGCTGAGGGCAAGAGCGTGGCATGGGCAAGGGCTCGCGGGTGCTTTCCCTGCCCATCCTCTGGCTCCACCCAACCTTCACTAAGACAGATGGTTGTACCCGCTGTGGTTTTGGCTTAGCCTGCAATGGATTCGGGAGGGGGCAGCAACAGAAAGGGGAAGGGGGAATTGTTAGCTTTCCAGTGAGAGCTGTATGGTGGGTATGGTGATCTTTTCTGCACATTGCTCAATTGGGGCGTGGGCCAAGCAGGGAGGAGGAGGGGACGAGAAGTGAAGGCACACTTCTGTTTCTGTCCCTGCCGGCTTACAGTCCAGTTGATGATGAGCTCTCCAGGGGCTCCACCTCCTCCGCTGAGTCCTGAGGGTGCCACGGAAGGGACTGTCAGGGGCCAAGGGACATAGATGTTAATGGGCAGCAAAAGGCCCAAGCCTGTGGCTGTAGAGCCTCCCAGGAGGAGGCACCTTTCAGGTGTGGCCTGCTCTGCATAGGCCCTGGAGTCAGACAGATCTGGGGTCAAATCTCATCTCTGCCACTTCCTAGCTATGTCTCTTTGTCTGGGTAACTTAACCTCTCCATGCCTCTGCTTCTCTGCCTCTTAAGACAAAGATAACATTTCTCTAAAAGGCAATGGTGAGACTGAAACTGATGTAGAGAACAGCAAGCACACAGTAGGTGCTGCATAAATGATGCTCGTTGGGCTTACACTAAAACACAGAAACCAACTCCAGCTTTAAATGAAGGGAAATGCATTGCCCAGAACTGTAGTGGATGGGGGGAAAAGTCCAACCAAATAAGAAAACAATAATCCCATTTGTTTTGGGTGTTTTATTATTTTTCTTTTGTGGAAGATTTTGTTTTCTAATTAAATAGTTCTGTATTTACTCTTCTATATTTCTATACTAGAACAAGGGTGTGCTTTTCAGTCCCTGCAGGCTGGCAGGGAGTAACTTGACTGGGCCCCAAGTATTCCTGCAGAAGAGTCACTCTTCTGGCAATAACATCTTTAAGGCTTGTATTTTGCGAGGAGCATCTAAGCTCCAGCCACAGGATCCCGCGAGGGGATCCTTCGTGGCCTTGGCCATGCTCACACAGTTGATGTGCAGCTATTTTAAAGCCTGGTGTGATTGCTTTGGAGCATAATTATCCTTGGGTTCAACAACTCCTGGGATGCTAGGATAAAGGAAGCCCTTCATCTCTACATAGTGCAAGGCCAATGAAGCTGCCCTGTCTGGAATGCCCTACTCAGGAGAGGGGTGAGTTTCAAAATGTCCGGTGACTCCAGAAAGAGCCTGGAAAGGCAGGCTGGAGCCTGGGAAAAGAGGCACAGGGTAGCGAGAAGGGCGCTCCTCTCACAGGTCTGTGCTGAGGGAGGACTGGGCAGGCAGAGGAGGCAGCAGGGTGCTGTACTGGGCCCTGGGGTGGTGGGGAGCGGTTCTCATGGTCTGTGCCTGTCCCTCCTGTTTTACACCCCTGCCTCCTGCCTCACTCAGGTTCAGATGACCAAATGCTTTTCCCGATTGTTCCTTCTTCCTACTCCAAAGAAGCCTTCTAAACAAGGGTGTGGAGACTCCAGTGGCTTCCCTAGGTTCCTGCATAGTGTAATCGTGCGCACACACCCCTTCTAATGATCTGATTTCCACTGCATATGTTTGTCTGGAAGAACACCTCTCCACCTCCTAGAGTCATGGGTTCAAGACTAAGCTCTGCCAATGTGACCCTTCCTTTTTCTAAATTTTGGTGTTCCCATTTTAAAATAATTAAATTTAAAAAGTACGTGGGAGATAGCTCAGTAGAATAAGTGCTTGCCTGGCCAACTCAAGGTCCTGAGTTCAATCCCTAGTAACACACACACACACACACACACACACACAAAATGCTAGATTCACATCAGGTGTCAGGTTAGATTCATTTTTTAAGTGAGAGATTTGCCCCGGGGCTCATCCATGCAGCAGTACCTGTCCCAACCAAGTCGGGTACCGTCTCTCCACTGTTCTAAGACCAGAAGCCTGGTGAGCAGTGTTAGACCTTCACAACAGCTGCCCCTGCGGGGTCCCTATTTGGAGGCAGGATCTCTGCCCTGCTGAGAGCTCTCTCTGTACAGACCCCCAGACTCCTGACCTGCTTCCTTGGTCCTGATTCTGCTGGAAGGCCCACTGGGCTCGCCGGTACCCAGGATGTTGCTGGCTAGCACCCGGAACTCATAGTCCATCCAGGGCGTAAGGCCCAGCACCCGGGCGGTCTCGGCATTGCCCTCGATGTTGGCCGGATCTGTAAGGCACCGAGGAGTTGCAGGGCAGCGTGCATTTATTCTTCTGCTTGGAACTGGCAGGCACCGCCAGAAACCCCTCTTGGTAACCAGCCTTTGCTGTAGAGCGGCCCGCATGCTGAACACTCAGCACCTCTTTCAGAAATAATTGAGAAACTAGTAAACACTGCTCCCTAGGTGCTTTCGAATGCTGTGCGCAGCCCACTACCCAGGACTATCTTCTCCTTTTCAAGTCTCAGAGGCACTGACCGGCACTCGCTCCCGCTTCATCTCCCTACAGGCCCCGCCCCATCCTCTGACCCCGCCCACAACCGGCGCTGGAAGTTCTGAGAGGCGGGGTCTCGACTTACTAGTCCGGACTTGCTTCCACTTGCCCGCAGGTGAGGTCCGTGCTTGGAGGGTGTACTTGGCAATGGGGCTATGATTGTCAAAGCCACGACTCCAACTAAGCTGGACAGTAGAGTCGCCTATGTCCCTCACCACCACGCCTCCTGGAGGACCTGGTGGACCTGCACCAGGAGGCAGAGCGCCCTGGGTTAGAAGTGGGCCCCTTTCAATTTAATTCCCGCCTAGCTTGGGCTGGTGCAGTACCAAACTAGGGCAGCAGAGGGCGCGGCAAATGCACCCGGTAGGACGGGGGATCACAGTGGGGCGTGGTGGGAGCGATGTGTCCCCCGCTAGGGGGGCTTGCAGTGGCCACCCTTACATGGAAGTGGGAAGGAGAGCTCTTCCAACATGAAGCTTGAACACTGAGCTTGGTAAAGTAACATCTTGGAATGTTTAAGCGTGGATTTTTTTCTTCAATACTGAACCCGGAGGACTGAACTAAGGGCCTTTGCACTACATCTCTGGGTTCTTTTTAAATTTTTTACTGTGAGACACGGCCTCATTAAGTCACCTAGGCCAGGTGTGGATTGGCAGTTCTGCTCAGTGCTGGGATTCCAGGTGTGCACCACCATGCCTGACTTGGGTGAATTATTTATTTATTAATTGTTATTATTATTTTTTAATTCGACTTTGAGAGAAAATATGCCAGTCCCTTAAGGCCTACAAAGGCCACGCATGTGCAATGAGGTGGCTATGTCCAGCTCAGAGGGTCTCTGTCGGAAGCCTGCCCCACCACTTTCAGGGCAGGGAGCACAGCCAGGGTGAGCAAGTCAGGACAGCAGGAAGGGAGGCAGGGAGAAGTGGGGCACCAGGTCACCTCGAACCAGGACTGTGGCTTCTTTCGATGCGCTGTCCACCACCGTCTGGGCCATGCACGTGTACTTCCCTCCATGGCGCAGCTGGGCGTTCAGGATGGTCAGGTCACCCACAGTCTCCTTCTGCATGGGGGTGAGGGGGGGAGGCCAGCAGGTCAGAGCAAGCGGCCCAGTGAGCCCAGAGCTGCAGAGCAGAGCTCAGGAGCCTCCTGCCTTCTGTGTCTGTGGCCCCTTCCATCTCAGTTTTCCTATCTGGCTGCTCCCACTAAGTACCCCTTGGACTGAGCAGCAAGGTGCTTTCCAGAACAGTCAGAGTCACCAAAGTTAATACTGTCCTTTGTACCGGAGTCAGGGAGACAAGGGCAACAGTGAGATGGCCTTCCCTGAGCTCAGAACCCTAAGTTTGTCCCTAGTCCTTTCCTGAATGCATGGTCTTTGATGGGTCCAGGAAGGCTGGTTGTTAGTACAAGGGTGAGCTTGCTGTGGAGGGGCCTTGGATAGCATGGCTGGGGACACAGCACACCCCTTGTCTGTCTGGAAGGAGGGAGGGGCCTCACCACACTGGCCCTCCGATAATGCCCCCCAGGCTTATCAAAGTCAATGGGGAAGTCATCCAGGGTCCAGGTGAAGGTGAGGTCCATGGTGGGGTCATGGGAGGCATGGCACTGTAGCGTCAGGTTGTCACCCAGGTTGATGTCGGCACTGGAGGGAGCCAGGGTGATCTTGGTTGCATCTGCAAAAAGTTGGAAAAAAAAAAAAAAAAGAATAAAAAACAAGGCCTCTGGTGCCTGGGGGTAGGGCAAGAGAAAGCCCAGGGAAGGGTACATAGTAGGACAAGAGGCTCTGCCCTGCACCACAAGTATAGGTGTCCCAACCCTCAGCATCTGTGTGAGCATGCAGCAGACAGAGCCACACCCGAGGGCATGGTCCCAGTGATCCTGGGTCTGGGTAACCCAGAATCAGAGCAGGATGGTGGGGAGGTAGTGCCTGTGGACTGAGGCCTTGTCCCTTACCACGCACAGATAGGACCCCAGTGCTGTTGGCCTTGCCCATGAAGTTCTCGGCAAAGCAGGTGTATTTGCCTTCATCTGAGCGGCTGATGTTCCTTATAACCAAGGTGCCGTCTGGAGTCACCGTCACTCTGCAGCAAGGACCAAGAAGATCTGACTCGCCTGGGAATTTGCTGTTGCCACAGTGGAAGGAGACAAGGAAGAGGAGCAGGGGTGGTAGGGAGGGGCGAGCGGTACCTGCTGCTGTTGACCAGAATCTCAGTGCCTTTGCTCCAGAGCACCACGGCCTTGGGTGCTGCCCGAGGCTGGCAGGCAATACTGATCTCCCCGCCTCGGGCTGCCGGGATCAGACGCCGGACAGGGTTCTGCCTGAAGTCTGGAGCCAGAGCTAGGAGGAGAGGAGCAGCCACCAAAGAGTGGCAGAGGTGCCTGTCACCCTCACTGGTGGCGTCGTGTGCTGAGCACTGTAAATACTGCTGGAGGCTGGCCAGAGGCTCCTCTAACCTCACACCCACAACATGGCTAGAGGTGCAGCCCCTGTCTCGTGCTGCATTGCTCCTGGCTGCCACATCTCATGTATGGATGTGACAAGGATGATTTTTTTTGAGACAGGGTCTTGTTACATAGCCCAGGCTGTCCTTAAATGCTGTGATCCTCCTGCCTCAGCCTCCCACATGCTGGGTTTGCAGGCGCTCACCACCATGCCTGGCTGCCCAGATTATTGAAAAGCCTTCCTGTCTGTGTTTCCTTCTTGCAGTCTCATTCTACCCAGCAACTGGGAGTGTCTTTTAAAAGCATGAATCAAAACAAAGTCCAGACCCTCACAGCCTCACACATGGGTGCCCGCCTTTACCATCACAAACTGTTCCACTCTCCCTCACTCCTTTTCTTCTAGCCACCTGGGTTTTGTTGTTGTTCTTTAAAGTTACCACACCTCTTCCTGCCTCAGGACCTTTGCACTTGCTATCAAGCTTGCCTGAAAATTCCCCAGTCACAGGCTGCCTGCTTCCTAACATTCAGCCCATAAATGTGAGAAGCCTTTCCTGAGCACCCCATCCAACTGCCCACCTCACCACCTTCACACAACTGAGTTTTCGTTGTGCTGCATTTTTATAGTTATCTGAAATTGTTTAATTATTTGACTTTATGTTTATTTGTCCCCTCCCTCTACTGGATTATAAGTTACCTGAAGGTAGCATCATAGTCTTTTTTTCCCATCCTCCAGGAGGTGTTAAGTAAGTGTTCGTTGCATGCATGAATGAGTCTTAGTGAAGCCTCGCTATAATTTAAAGTGATAATTAGCAATATACCCATTTTATAGATGGGGAAACAGAGATTCAGTGGCCATGAGTTACACAACTAAACAGCATTTGCTGTCATGAGCTGGGCACCTGTTAAAGGACAGGCCCTTGATACCTCCTCTCTCTCATTTCCTTGTGGTGGCAGGATATAGACAGGGTGATTACTCTTTTATAAATTAAAGAATTGAGGCAGAGATATTAAGTAACTGGCCAAAGGTCAAGTGCTGGGGGCACTGCATTCACCACAGGCCTGATCAGTGAGGTTGCCAATGCCCTTGCTATCTTTTTTCTTTGCTGTGGCAAACACTGACTTTGGGGTTGATGAGCATGGGCTGAATCAGAGACCCTCTCTGGGGGAGCTCACCTCCTGCCTGAGCCTTCTCAGGTTTTCTGAGAGGCCAGGAACTGAGGTAACTCACCCATTAGGGTGTGTGTGTGTGTGTGTGTGTGTGTGTGCGCGTGTGTGCCTGTGTATGTGTGTGTGTGTGCATGCGTGTGTGTGAGATTAGAGATGCTGACACCTAGAACCCACTGAGTGTCCTCCAGGCCCTGTACCTTGCACAGCCAGCTCGGCGCTGGCATAGATGGTGCCATGTTTATTCTCTGCCACACACTGGTACATGCCCGAGTCTTCCAGGCTCAGCTTGGAGAATCGCAGGTCCCCTGCCAACACTTCCACCCGGTTCTGTACAGGAGAGCCCAGCCCAGGCAGGCCAGGGTGAGTGGGGCAGGGAGTCAGGCTTGGACTGAGGACGGGGCTCAGGATGGAGGGCACACTGTCCCTTGGAGTGGGACTATGAGCTCACAGATCCAGTACTATCTCAGGGATCCCTGGAGCCTCAGGATCTGAGATTGCCAGGCCTCCCAGAAGTCAGAGGGGGCCTGGCCACCACTTAGGACCACACTCTGTTATAGGGGACTGTGTTGTGCCTGCATCCAGGTCCCTGAGATTCTATGCAGATCCACCCCATGACATCCCCTTGGCCCAGAGAGGCTGCTAGGGTATTGGACAGCATTAGGGTGCCAAGGGAACCAGCTGAGCGGGGGAGGGCCTTGTGCAGAGGGAGCCCCTCCCCCCGGGGGGTGTACCTGGGAGGCCAGGGGCTCTCCGTTCCGCAGCCAGCGCACCATGGGCCGGGGCTTGCCAGCGGCTGCGCAGCCCCATCGCAGGTTGGCGCCAATGTCGGCCTCTGTGTCTGTGATCACCTTGAGCCACTCGGGCTGAGCTGCAGGGAGCAAGGGAGAGAAACCTGGGATGAGCTGGAGCAGCCCATGCTCATTGAATAGAAATAATCGCAAGGCTGAAGCACCTGTTCCAGACAGCAGAGGGCGCTGCCTGCATCCAGGCACGGAGAAAAAAGGAAGAAGGGGAAAAAGGAGAGGAAAGTTGCGCTCGGTGGTTGTCCCAGCAGCTGTTTCAGCGACCGAAGTTGGTCCTGAAGCTCCCTGTTTGCTTTCTGCACTCACGGCTAAGGCTTTGAGCTGGCCACAGTGGTGACAGTAGCAGCCTCTGTGATCCTGTACCCCGGGGGCAGCCCTGGGGCGAAAGGGATCCTAGTTTGGGGGATTTCCTCAGGAGGGAGGCGACCCTAGGGGCTCCCAGCCACATACCCTGCACGATAATCCGGCCTTGGACGGTGTCGCGGCCCTTGGAGTTCTCCGCCTCGCATTCATAGGTGCCCTCGTCCTCAAAGCTCACGCTGGGGATCTGCAGGGTGGGCTCGGCAGTGGCCCACTGCGGGGACAAGGAACCGTCCACTTTGCGCCACTTGATTCTGGGGACAGGGCTGGTGGGGGAGACAGAGTCAGGGGCGGGCAGTACTGGAGCTCTCAGGCATATAAGGCTGCTGGCACCCAGACCCCAGGACCTCTGGAGCTGTTGCCCAGCGGGACAGGGGGCCACATGCCTGGGAGGGGACAGAGGTATGTGGCGATTCCCAAGCTCTTCTCTAGTACAAGGACAACAGGGCAAGAGCTAGGGCTTCTGGCTTGCTCTGTCTTCTGCCTCAGCTGTGAAGCCCACAAGCTGGGCAGCCCTAAGGCTGGCTTGCCCTTCTACATCATGGCCTGTCACTTGTGTCCATGTGAGACCCCTGTCCTTTCACCCCACTTTTGAAAGGCTCTTTAGCTATTAGTAATGTTCATTAAAATGGACTTCAAAGGGCTGGAGATATAGCTCAGGGGCACAAGTGCCTGTCTGGCAAGTGCAAGGTCCTGAATTCAATCCCTGGTTCCCCCCACCCCCCCAAAAAAAGACTGCAAATCAGTGTTTTTTGTTTTGATTTTGGTCATGGGGAGATCTAACCTAGGTATGCTGCATCTGCAGTACTTTATTTAAAATTTCTTTCTTTCTTTCTTTCTTTCTTTCTTTCTTTCTTTCTTTCTTTCTTTCTCTCTCTCTCTCTCTCTCTCTCTCTCTCTTTCTTTCTTTCTTTCCTTTTAAATTTTGAGGCGGCATCTCACTAAGTTGACTAGGCTGGGTTGGAACTTGTGATCCTGCTGCCTTAGCCTCTTTAACTGCTGGGATTACAGGGGCAAGCCACCATGCTCACTTAGGAATCAGAGAGCCCTAGAGGGCCAGTGTTTCTCTCCCATTTGTTTTTCATGGGATTTTCCTGGAGTTCTAATGGCTTTTTACAAAACAGCCCCACACTGAGGAATGAAGGCATCAAAACATAAATCACATTTCTTCATTCATCCCATAAACATTCCTTGAGCCTATGCTTAGTCTAATTTCAGTGACTTCCTGGGAGAGCAAGAAAGGTAACACCTTCTGTTATAATTTTTAAAATAGCTAGCTGTTAACATTCATAGAATATTTACTAAATGCAGGCACTTTTAAAAGGACTTTAGGGCTGGAGAGATAGCTCAGGGGCACAAGTGTCTGCCTGGGAAGTGCAAGGTCCTGAGTTTGATCCCTGGTTCTGCAAATAAAATAAAATAAAATAAAATAAAAGGACTTTATGTATATTAACTCCTTTAACCTATACAAGGATGGGGGCCTAGTAGGATGGTTCAGTGGTCTAAAGCACCTGCTTAGGAAAGCTTGGGCAGCTGCAGGGACTGCAGTTCGATCCCTGGCACCATATGTTATGCCAGCCCTGCCCTCAGGGCAGGCTGAGCTGGCCATAAAAATAAATAAATAAGCAAACAAAAGTTAAAAAAAAAACCTATACAAGGATGCTATTATTATCCTATTTTTGTCACTATTTACAGACAAGGAAACTGAGGCACAGAGAAGTTAGGTAGTTTACCTAAGGTCTCCTAACCAATAAGTGGCAGGCTTGGTTGGAGTGCACAACATGCTACAGCTTGGATGTTTCTCAAGCTATCTGATCCTGCATGTGTGGCCACAGAGCCATGTGACACATATATATAAGGCCCCTGGTGAAAAGTGTTTCACTTGCGGAGTGTCCAGCATCCATAGGCCCTGCAAGGGGCCAAGGTGATTGTGCATGATCTTCCCCACCTGTATCCTATGTCCCTGGGAAGCTGCGTCCCACCCTGGGGACCCTCACCCCCATCACTCACTTCCCAAAGGCAAAGCACTCCAGGGTGACCTGCTGTCCCACCAGTGCATAGGTCTCTGCTGGGAACCGGGCCTTGATGCTGGGTGCAAAGAGCCGGGGATCTGGGGAGAGAGGGACCTTGCAAATCACATGCAAAGACTCCAGGGAGGTGTGGCCCAGTGCAGGATCCCAGGACAGTGGTTCTCTGTGACTCCTGCTCCCATTCTCAGGCCTGGTACAAGGTCTGGGGTCTCTTTATGGGAAGAACAGGGTAGAGGCCTGGGGCCCTGTGCCCTGCCAGCTGCTCACTATTTCCAAGGGGAACCCCACTTTCCCTCTCAGCTCCCCCTCCTGTCATGTCCACTGAGAGACCCTGACCTTCTGCAGCCAGGTTGAGCTGTGCGAACTTGCTGAAGACACTCTTGGTAGAGAAGTCCATGTGGCTAGTGGCCAGGCAAGAGTAGTTGCCCAGGTCAGAGGCATTGGTCCGGGCGATATACAGGTTCCCTGTGGTCTGGGACACGAAGTGACGTCCATCCGTCGGGATGAAGTTGGGGAACTCGTTGAGGAGCCAGCGGTAGGACAAGCCTAGGATGTGAGTTCGAGGAAACCAGGAAGTTCTGGGTTCAGGGGCAATCCAGGAGGGACCCTGACTCGCTGGCAGTGATCTTGGCCTCTGTCCTGAGTCACCAAGCTCTGAGCTGAGGATGCAGGGAGATGTGACTTTAATCTGTCCTCAAGGAGTGCTAGGTGCTTGGGACCTGTAGTCAGGGGTAGCTAGAAAATGGCAGATACATAACAGCAATAGGCCACTTAAAGTTAGAGCCACCTGCCTGCCTATCTGATCCTTCTTTCACTGAGCATCTAGAAGCCTTATCCATGTCCCTTGAAGCCTGGGCATTGTTCAAGGGTCCCCGCTTACCTGGGTAGTGAGCAGGTGGGTTACAGGGCAGCATCACCCCCCAGCCTTCATGTGCTTTCACTGGGTCTCGCTCTTCTTTGGAGAATTCCTGCAGAACTAAGGACAAAGATGGGGCTCAGACACTGCGCTCTAGCCCTGGTCCCCTCCCCACTTCATCCTCCATAGGAAAGCTGCAGTTCATTAGCAAGGGTAGGAAAGCCTATGTGATGGTGTCTCCTATCCTTCCTGGCACCTTTTTTGCCTTCTCTTGCCCTCCCCCCAGTGTCTTGGCCCCACCCACAGTCTCACAGCCAAAGCGGAGGATGGCCTCTCTGCTGACCACAGTGCCCACGGGGTTGGAAGCCAGGCACTGGTAGACACCAGCATCCTGTGCTTTGGTGGGGTTCGTGATGACCAGGTTGCCCCCCATCAACTGGTGACGGGAACCTGGTTCCAGCTTCATCTCTGTGCCATTCATCTTCCACCTGCCACAGGGGACAGAGGAGTGGACCTCAGCCCTGTGGTAGCAGGGCCAACATGAAGGAAAATCATGGCTTCTGAGGACCTCCCAGCACCCACTTTAGGGGCCTCACCTGTAGGTGGCAGGAGGGCTGGCCCGGGCCCTGCATGCCAGTGTCACCTGCTCCTCTGTAGACTCCTCTGGGAACAGCAGGCCGAGAGGCTGGTCTTCAAAGACAGGCCCAAAGGTGGCTGGGGATCCCTGGGCCAGGATCCAAGCTATAAATAGAGACACACCAGACTCCTCAGCACCTGGGGCTAGCTGGAGCCTCTGGGCTGTGCTCTTCAGCAGCAGTCTTCACCATGATAGGAATGTTCCATTTTCTGCACTGCCCAGTATGGTGGCCACTGGCCACTTGTGGCTCTGAGAACTGGAGATGTGGCTCCTGTGGCTGAGGAACCAAGTTTTTAATATAATCTAATCTTAATTAACTTAAAATTGAATTTAAATAGGCTGGGGTGGGCAGGCCCCATCTGGTTGGATTAGCATAGTCATTCACCCGTGGCATCCTCAGGTATTAAGTGCCTGCTATAGACATGGCACTGGGCTGTGAAATGAATCAGACTCAGGCTCTCTCCCCAAGGGAGCTTGAAGATTGGACAGAAAACTGACAGTGCGAGGTGGTATATGACATAATAATGGTTTAGGACCAAGGTGCTGGGAAGCGATTGCTAAAGCCCAGTGAGGTGGCCTGGGAGTGCAGGCCTGGAATCCTAACTTTTCGGGAGGCTGAGAGCAAGAAGATCAAGTTCAAATTCAGCCTGGGTGAATTAGTAAGATCTTGTTTCAAGATAAAAAAAATAAAAAATAAAAAGAGCTGGGGATAGAGCTTAGGGATAGAGCACTTGCCTAGCATGGTTCAACACGCAGTACTGCAGAAAAAGAGGGGCAGCGAGCATGTGTATCCCTATGCTACTTTGGGGCTGTTGGCCCAGTGCAAAATGCTCTGGTTGAAGTTAGGCTAGGCTACCTGGGCAGGTTCCGGTAGCCCTCTGGGCCTTAATATCTTCACCTGTGAAAAGGGCCAGGTACGACTATCGCAGGCCCTGCAGGAGGATTCAGCCAGAACCCTGCTAAGAGTGCCCAGCCAGTGTCTGCTGGTCCCCCACGTAGGCAGCCAGGAGCAGGGGGGGGGGGAGCAGGGCGGGCTGACGGCAGGTGCGTGGTGGGCAGGTTGTTTGGTAGCAGTCATGAAATCCCAGGGTCACGATTCAAGAGGCTCATAAAAGGGGATGATTTGCCTGCCATGGTCACACAGCAAGCCTGTGACACAGCCAGGTCTAGATCTCAGGCCTCCTAAAACTTCTGAGCGGGTGGTATCACACCTGAAGATGGAGTTGGCATGGCAGCCCCGTCCTGGGTGGATGCCTCTCTTTCGGTACCACCGTTTTGTCCCACCAGTATGGAGGGGCCAGTGCCTCACAGTCCTTCCACAAGCCAGGGCCAGTTGGACTGGCCACCATGTTATCAGGGCGAAGCAGCTCCCTGATTGGCCCTTACCTCTCAGTGTGGCTGACTTCAGCCTCCACGGTGGATAGAAGAAGGGAGGGGGTCCCATTAAAACAATTAGACCCAGTTATGGGTCTCTTTCTAAGGGTAGGCCCAATGCTGCAGCTGAGGCCCAGCCTGGCCCCTGGGATGGGGCAGCTGTTCAGCAGCTCTCAGCGTGAGGGAGGAGGCGGTGCTCCCAGGAGGCACCCATGCAGGTGTCCTGCACCACTCTACCACCTGGGCCATCCCGCTGCTTCACTGCCTCCTCAGGCCTCAGAGCAGGCCATAGCATCTTCTGGGCTGGGAAGCCCAGCTTAATCCCCAGCTAGTGATGGTGGTGGAGGGTGGGGGCCCCTGCTATAGCTGGGAGGGGAGAGGAAAGGAGATAGGAAACAATCTGGATCCTGAGAAGCACCTCAGACAATAGCAGCACCGGGGAGCTTTGTCTCAGTGGTGGGGGCCACTGAGGGGCCCAGGCACACAGATAGCTTGGAACTGCCTTTTGTCCTGCGGAGGCTTTCTGTTCTGCATTCAGTCACATGCAGGTCTTGTGCCCACCCAAGTGCCTGGGCTCACTCATCGCTCACTGGCACGCTTGCGTCACACATACATTTGTGCATCATACACGTGTGCTCCTCGAAGCTCCTCACATGGCCAGATACATGGATTTTTTCTATGCACAATAGTAGCCCCTGGTAGATACTTATTTCTATATGCATGATTTCACAGGTAGGTAGATTTGTTGATAATACATAAATTAAACACATAATACGATTGGGTATTACTATTCAATCCCTTGCTATTTATCTGGTTTCATGCTCCCATATTTCCTTCTTATAAACTCTCAGCAGAACAGGCTCTACATTTTCTTATTCTACCAAGGTGAAAACTTCAATGTGTAAAGGTTTAAAATTTGCCCCACACAGATAAGGAGATTTTGCCCTTGAGCATCTTTCTTTCTTTCTTTCTTTCTTTCTTTCTTTCTTTCTTTCTTTCTTTCTTTCTTTCTTTCTTTCTTTCTTTCTTTCTTTCTTTCTTTCTCTCGTTCTTTCTTTCTTTCTTTCTTTCCTTTCTTTCTTTCTCTCTCTCTCTCTCTTTCTTTCTTTCTTTCTTTCTTTCTTGATACAGTGCATATTGTTTTCATAGTAGTTGTTCAGAGTATAAGATGCAGACATGATAACTTTTCTGAACACTATTGGTACAAATATTTCTTCTCATTGAGCTAAAAGAACGTAGTTGTATACATAGTCCAATATTCCATAATAGTGGATTATTTGCAAAGCTACAATGTCAGAAGCTATCGATTTAAGCCTTTTTATAGTTCAGCATACTAATCTGGCTTTACCTTTTCTTCTTTCTTTCTTTCTTTTTCTTCTTCTTCTTCTTCTTCTTCTTCTTCTTCTTCTTCTTCTTCTTCTTCTTCTTCCTTCCTTCCTTTCTTCCTTCTTCTCTCTGTCCCCATCCCTCCCCTTCCCTCTCCCTGCTCTTCTCCTCTTCTTCTTTTTGTGATACTGGAGATTGCATTCCGGGCTTTCTCATTGAGCTGTATCCACAGCCTATTTTAATATTTTATTTTGAGGTAAGGTCTCACTAGTCTCTAAGTTGCTCTGGCTGGACTTGAACTCCCTACCCTCACCTCAACCTCCTAGAGTTCTGGGATTACATGTATCCATGGTATCTGTGATTATTTTTATTTTTTACTTTATTAATTTTTAAAACTTTATTTTTTAAAAAGTATTTGATTATTTGATGCAGGGTCTCACTACACAGCTCAGATGCATAGTGATCCTCCTGTCTCAACCTCACCAATGCTATGATTGCAGGCATGTGCACCATGCCTGATTTCAGTGGCTGGCAAGGCATGCCCAGTGTTCTGGGGCTGTGGCACAGCATGTGGTGCTGAATATTGAATCTGGGTCCTTGCCTGCCTGGCAAGCGCAAAGATGGCTAAGCTACCTCCCCAACCCAGTGTCCATGATTCTTGACTCAAGTTTTCCATCAGAACCATCAGGGACCCTGTTTTGCCCCCGAGGTCAGAAGTCAGAGTAAGTGGCAGCTCCCAGGAATCTAACTGGTGGTGGCGCTGTGTGGGCCCAGGGCCCACCATGCACAGAGGGCCTCATGCATACTGGAGGGTGGTGGTAGAGAGCCCAGCCCTCTGCCAGGCTTCCAGTCACCTCCCAAACATGGTGCCCCTCCACGTTGCAACCCACTTGTCCTCTAGCTGAACGGCATTCACAGACACCATCATGCCCCCCAACTTTCCTCCACAGCTGTGTACATATCTACACACACACACACACACACACACACATACACACCCCAGCAAAGCCAGCTCTCCCTGCTGTCCTTGTTCCTCATCCTCATCTCACAGCTTTGCTCTTGATTCCCTGTCCTGGTAACTCTTTCCTTGGGTCTAGGCACCAGGAGCATCACAGGGGAGAGAGGCTTAGAGAGCTGAGCAAGGAGGAGTAGTCTCACTGATCTCCCCGCTTTTCCTTCATTGGGGCATGAGCAACCCAAAGCTCTACCCCAAGAGTAACACAGCAAGAAAGCTAAGGGCTGAAATACCTTCCCGGCAGCAGTGGGGACTAGCAATGATATTTGCTATCTCTCCCTTTCTCTGTTTCTCTAAGGTGCAGGTCCTGGCCTCTTGGCAATGGACCCATGGCCCCTGCTTGCTGCCTGCACCCCTAGCTTAGGGTGTCTGAAGCAACAAGTTGTCTGAAGGAGGAGATGTGGAGGAGCCTCGTGTGATCAGAGGGCTTTTCCAGTAGCGACTGAATTTAGAGTGTATGTTGCTAGACTCAAGGGCATGTGACTTGGCATAGTGCTGGCTGGGGCTAAGGGTGGAAGTACTATACCCACCCACCCTAGGACAGGTAGGCTGCGTACAGTACAAGGGACATGAAGAGTTCTGTCTCCAACCCTCGTTGCTTTTGCTGTCTTGCAATCACTGTGAACTGCTGCCATCTAGGCAATGATGGACTGAAACCGCTATTAACTATGAGCTAAATAAACTTTTCCCCCTTTAAATTGGGGTGTGCACTATTTTGTCTCAACAACATGAGAAAAGCAGCTAAGACACTGGGTGCTGGGATCCTGGCTGTGGGACCTGTCTGGGGGAAGAAGAAACACCTGCTCAGCCAAGTAGGAAGCAGCGGGTGGTGGCAGAGCAGTGCAGGGCCAAGCAGCGGCCCCCAGCCCTGAGCAGCAGGCCCTGGACATTTCCCCCTGCCCTAGCAGGGCAGATGTAGCCTTGAATTTCACCTCCCTCCCTTCTCCAGCCCCACTCCCTCCTCCAAGCCGAGCACTGGGATGAAAGCTTGGCTCCTAGGTTGGGCTCAGCTCCGCCCCTGTCCTGCACTCTGCTGGTCCCTCTGCAGGGAACCCTATCTCCTGGAGGAAACTTCCTAGAGTTCTGGGGTGTTATTGCTGTCTCCTGTGCCAGGAATTCTAGAGCAGTCCAAGGTGACTACAGGCACTTGAGGTGGGCTGTGGACAGGATCCTCACAGTGTCACAGTGAACAGAAGCTTAGCTTTGTAATCCTGTGGGGGAAGTGGAACCTTAGGTCCCAGCTCCAGGGGCCGGGACGTAGCATAGTGGTTGTGTACTTGCCTAGCATGCCTGAGGCCCAAGGTCTGACTCCCCAGGACCACAAAACACAATAATGAAACTGGAGATCCAGTTGTGCTCTAGTCTTTTTTTTTTTTTTTTAATCCTGAGTAAGCCACTTTCCTTTCTGGGTTATTCTTTCCTCATCTGCAGCATAACAAAGATTCATTTCTTCTCCTAACCTCAATGGTCAAGTGAGATCCACAAATGGGGAATTTTTAGTGACCCTACAGAGGCAATTATTTGTCTAACCATCACCGAAGCATAGCAATGATTTGGCAGCATAGTCATCTTTCATTACCACGTGAGCCCTCCCTCTTACCTGGGGAGGAGACGAAGGCCGTGGTGACCACCAGCAGCAGCAGCAGAGGCGGCTTCATCCTGGGGGGTGTCCCGGTGGCCTGTCCAGGTGGAGGGGAGGGTCTGAGGAGCGGCGCCTCAGGCCAGCTGAGGGCACACTGGGCTGGAAGCTGAGAGGCACATGGGAGGAGACAGAGCTCTGAGTGAGGCTGAGGCCACGCCCTCCAGCCCAGGCCTATCTGGTCAGTGATGTTTTTACCGGCCTCCCGGGCTGAGCCTGGATTACCAAGGAGCTCTTCCCCAGGCTAAGTGCTTCCTACTGCCTCCTGGGAGCCTGGGTCTGCCCTGTTTCCCAGCTGCCCCCTCAAACCAGTGAGCGGGGTGCAGCTCAGGAAGCAAAAAGAGGGTCTAATTAGGGGGCCAAATCCCAGTCATGGTGATGGCTCTTGATGTAGTAGGGTCTAGAGGAGGATGGGGTTGGGGGCAGTGACACCGTGCTCTGGCTACTGGGGTTCAAGGCAGATTTCTCCCTCTGTCTCTCTCCCACAGTCACCTGGGTGTAGTTAAACAGTGCCTCTGAGAGCTGCGTTAGGTCTCTCAGGACCACCTCACTTTTCCAGTAGTGAGAAGGGGTCTCATGGTTTATCCATAGTCCCTGACCAGAGTCCCCAGCTAAGGCATTTATGCCCTTAGCATGGTAGAGTCCCGGCTGTGGCCCCATTAGCATGTTTGGACCAGATGGGCTCAGGGCCCAGCAGACCTTCTAGGCTGAGGGCTAGTGCAGCCTCCAAAGAAGCTGTCCTCTTGCAACATAGCAGAGACCTGCTTAGACCTGGTGATCCCAAATCCTGTATTTTGTCTATGCAGGTGCTAAGGTGGAAAAGCCCGGCATGCTCCTTGACTCCATCACACTATCCCTTCAGAAAGAGCGCTACAGGGACAGGACCCCCATAACCTCTGCAGCTTCCGCAGCACAGCTGGCGCTTGCAGGGTGTGGGGAGAGAAGCAGCCCCAGGGCCTGCCAGGGAGGAGGTGGCAAAGGAGGCTGGGTGGAGCAGAGAATGGGTGGCTGGGGAGGGTGGTGGTGAGCAAATGGTCCTCCCTCTCCACCCAGACTCCAGCCTCACAGGGCTGCAAGGGCGCCTCTCTTGGTCCTTGCTACTATCACTTCCTGACTGGTGCTGCAGCCCCTCTGAAGTCCCCCTCCCTTTCCAGGTGACATCCTTCCTAGGCAGGACAACCTCCCCCTACACACCTTGTCACATCTCACCCCTGCTGGGAAATGCACAACACGTGCCCATCCGTGGTTACAATGCAGCCCTGACTGGTTTTAAATTATTATTATTATTATTATTATTATTATTATTATTATTATTATTATTTTAATTTCAGGCAAGGTCTCAGGGAGTTACTCAGGCAGGCTTCCAACTTGAAGTCACCCTGCCTCAGTCCCTGCTCCCCCAGTTATGGGGATTATATGGCTGTGCCACCACATCCAACTTTCAGGCCTGATCTTGATGCCCCTCTTGGTACCCTGCCCACAAGGCTGATGTCTCCACTAGAAGGCTATGGTCTCCCCAGGGGAGGCCATGCCACATGCATCTTAGTATCCCTGTTTCCAGCAAAGTACCTGGCACAGAGAAAGTGTTAGTTGTGTGTCACTTTTAACTGACTGAGAACATCTGTGGCTCCATTCTTACAGGGCTGGTAGGCGTGTACATACACACACACACACACACACACACACACACACACACCCCTAGGGTCAGCAGGGATGTCCCCAAAGTATGCCTCCAGATGCCATCAGAGGCAGGAGTCCTCAGAATGGGGAGGATGGAGAGGGATGGTACCATCCAGGATCCGGATCGGTGGGGTGGTACTATGACCTCATTTCTTTTCAGCTCCGTGAGCTTCCTGGACAAGTCCGTCCCCATGTGGAGCCTCAGTTTTTCTCACCTGCTGTGTGAAGATTGTAAAGTACACTGGGAAGAGTGGTTCTCAAGCTGTTGTAAAGCCCCAGGCTGCTCTGCCTTGCTCTGGGACCACTGCTGGGAGAGAAGGCAAGCAGACTCGGCTCCAGGCCCTCCAGTCTGTTGTGGGAGCAACTCCGCTGATACCTGCTTCATCTACGACACTTTGCGGGAGGCAGCCTGGTAGAGAACCCCCCCCCCCCGGCACTGGTGTGCTGCGACCTGGTGCCTGGCACGGAGCACGCACTCTGTCATCATTCGCTCCAGCCCTGTCAGTCTGCCAGTGCTGGAGGCTCTGTGCAGAACAGGGGCCAGCCCTGGAAGAGCCTGGGCTGCAGGCGCTTTTCTGAAATGTGCCAGCGCAAGGCAGAGGTGAACATCATAGTGGTCACCTTCGCCCTGCAATGGCCACAGCTATCCATTGTTTCTAGCACCATAGATAATTAGTATCAATCGGGTAGGCAACCCAACCCCAGCTCATCTTAAACTTCAGTTTAATCCATACCTTTATCAGCCATCTCCCCAGCCTGAGGCTCTGAGGACCGTCTGGAGACCAAGACCTGTAGTCTTGGAGGGGATATGTACAGGATCGAGAAGGGTCTTCGGAGAGCCCTGGAGAACAGCCAGCCTGATCAGGTGTGCACTGAGGCTGGGTCCTTGCATGAGGGAGCACACACACACACACACACACACACACACACACACACACACAGTGCATGTAAAGATGAGCATATGGTCTCGCCCTGTATCCAGTTCATTGTCGTGCATATTAACCATGTGCCAGGCCCCATGCTGGGCACAGGGGAGCTGGTAACGAAGACACACACTCTACTGGCTCCCTGACTGACCTAGGGTGGCCATAAGATGTGCTCACAAGCTCATAGACCACTCATCTCCCCTCACCACCTGCCCTATGACACATTCTGGAGTGACCAGGCTGGAGGAGGCTTTTGTCAGAAGCAAGGCTAAGTGGAGCTAAGCCAGGCCCAGAGCTGCCGCCTCCAACCCTGAGCCAGACCAGCCTCACCCAGGCCAGCTGCCCTGGCACAGGGGTGCAGGCACAGACTGGCACTGTCGGGCACTGGCTGTCACCATCAGGGAGTGGTCCTGTGAGGTTCCAGTGCATGGGAGACAGGCCACTTGGGGACTCAAGGGTGCCGGGGGAGTTGGCTGAAGTTCTGAAATCAGGAAACAAAGGGCCTGGGGACAGCTGGGGAAGCAGGCTGTGAGCTAGACTCCAGCACACGACAGGCTTTCCTGGGCTAAGGACCCCTGCTTGGAGCCACTCAGAAAAGATGCACTCCTCCAAATGCTGTCTGTGGGGATGCCAGCTCCTGGCCCTGACTTACTTCTCTTCCTCAAGTAATAGAGATTGGGGTGTTAAGGGATCTGGCAACTTCTGGAAGGGTGGTAGAGGGGAAAAAGGGGGAGTTTGGAGCTCCACGGGGGGCAGAGAGGATTTATTTCCAGCCTTCAAAGAATTGCAGGAGCTCCTGGGGTCTGCATCTTGGCCTTTATCCTGTATACAGCATAGGATATATATATATATATATATATATATATATTTTTTTTTTTTTTTTTTTTTGTCTTTTTGAGACAGGGTCTCGCTATGCAGTTGAGGCTGGCCTTGAGCTAACTTTTGTAGCCCAGGCTGGTCTTGAACTCGCACCAATCCTCCTGCCTCAGCCTCCCGAGTGCTGGGATTACAGGCGTGAGCCACCACGCCCGGCTAAGCATAGGATATTAAGATAGGGCAGGCTAGTTAGTCAAGGGATCTGACGTCTACCAGCTTGTGTGACCCTAGAAAATAATTGAGCCTCTGTGACCCATCTGCAAAATGAGGAGGAGCTGGGTAGGAACTGCTTTAAAGCACTATGGTATTGTGAAGTTAGAGTCATACCTAGCCCATTTCAAGTGTTCAGGAAAGAGCATATCTGAACATGAGCATCCTTCATACCTGAGGATGCTCCCAGCCCGCGTGTCCCCAGAAACCTTGCTCATCCATGAGTTGGGCTTACTGACACTGTCCCATGAGCTTAGGACACTGACACATCCATTGCTCCTGGCCACACACCTTCCTCCTCTTCCATCCCACAGATGGATGGACCTAAGTAAACTCCAGCAGTCACCCCAGGCTGGGCCACATGGACACGTCCATGAGAACACTGTCCTCTATACAGTGTGCTCAAGAGGGACCCAGCCTTGGGTCATGACCTTGGGCTCTCAGGAGCTGATGTTCCTTCCCAGCCCCTGACTGTCTCACTTTACACTTGCTAGATAGACACAGGTCCACTGAGCTACGCCCTGAGCCCCGGAAGGATTGCTGCTCCATAATCAAGCCAGGAGCAAGGATACTTGTTTCAAGTTGTTACCGAAGAACCAAATCAAAAGAAAATTTCCTTGCACATCAGCAGAGCAGTGCCTGCTCTGTCTCTGGTGAGAGGAGATGCCTCTATAGGCCTCAGATTGCTGCAGGTGAGTTCAGGACAGAAGCCTGCGCTACAGGCCTGGAAGACTGCCCTCAGCTGGTGGGGGAGCTCTGGGTTGGGCTGGCAGACATGGAGAAGGTGTGGGTTCCACTTGGAGGAAGCCAAGGAGGGCTTGTTGGGCTGGGTGCCTCTTGGGATGGTTGGGGTTGGCTTTCACAAGTAGAGGACCCAGTGAGAAGAGAAGGATGCTGAGGTGATCTTGGAGCTGAGTTACTCCGAGCAGGAAGATACTCGGCTTTGGTGTGCGAATGTTATATGCTTCTGCTTGGGTTTGCACCCCCCTGGTAAACGAAGAAATGGGCATAGTTCTGTAGCAAGGACGAAAAATCGCAGAAGGGCCCTCTCCACTCTGGGATGGTAATAACTGGGACACTGGCCTATAGAAGTCCCAGGAGTTCTCCAGGGTAGCAACAGCCTGGGGAGTTTGGTCTACACTGGGGGAAGTGGTCCTCCTGAAGGAGGAGAAAAGTTAGTAGGCAAGAGGAAAGGAAGCAAGGCTGTCTGACGGGTTTCTGAGTCACAATCAGGGACTGTTCAAGAGGATGGCTGGAAGCTGGAAGGAACTCAGAGTGCTTCTAGGGAGCCTCTAACCTTGCACCAGACCCCAGGCTTCCACGTCTTCTTAACAGTCATCCTCATAGTTGAGGATGCTCCCAGCCATGTGTCCCCAGAGACCTTGCTCATCCACGAGTCAGGCTTATTGACACTGTCCCATGAGCTTAGGACACTGACACATCCATTGCTCCCAGGTAGGCGCCTTCCTCCCCTGCCATCCCACAGGTGGGAGGACCTAGGAAAACACCAGCAGTCACATGGATACGCCCATAGGAGCATTGTCCCCTAAACATCGTCCCCCACAGCTCATCTTCCTGCTCGGGAAGGGTGGCCCTCAGTTTGACCTACATCTCTGCTGCTTCACTGGGGTATATGTTGCTCCAGTTCTCCCCTTTCTAATACTCTTTCCCTGCCCCAGGAGTCCTTCTAAAACATATGAATGGCACTCACACTTAGGCTTACAGAGTGTCTTTGGATGTACTTTCTCAGCAACGTTCGACTTGAAAAAGCTTCTGGCAAATGGACCACGTGTCTTTCAACCCCCTCACCCCACACACTAGAAAGACAGCACTGAAGGGCTCTGATCAGAGGACACTGTGGGAAGTGACCCTGCTCCCTGGGACAAGTCCCATCAGACAGAGGCAGTGCATCTGTGGTTCTGGGGTACACACTTGCACAGAGCCCACCCCACAGCATCTGACTGGCATAAGCATTGGCAGAAAGGATGCCAGGTGTGAAGCTGATAGGAGTGAAATCTGTGGTGAGGGGGGAGGCTGAGGGCTAAAGCCAGAGGAGTTGGTGTGAGCAGAGAAGGGGACAGAGGGAGGGGGCTGGCCAGATGGGGATTTGGAGGGAGGGGTCAGGCCCCACAGCCCTGCTTAGCCTGTCTCGGGAGCATCCTGTTCTGCTTGCTCCCTTGCCCCTCTGCCCCTAGGGTTAGGGGCTAGCATGAGATGGCAGTGGACCTTGGTGACTTTGACACCATCGGCTGAGGAGCCCTGGTCTTTCTGCCTCATCTCCTACCTCCCTGTTAGTGGGGAGGACTCCTGTGGGACATCAGCTGGGACTTTGACCTTGTAGCAGAAGCCCCGTGAGTGGTTCTGCCTGGGCCTGGCTAGGAAGCAGTTAACAGGTGGAGCCCCTGGGGAAGGGTGAGTGGCAGCCCAGCCAGGAGAGAGGGGATCTGTGGAGACCTCCAGGCCTAGTCCTGCCCCACCCCCAGGAGTCTCAGCTATCCCATAGCCCCACACATAGCTTATGTTTTGCTGCCCTTGACCTCCCCTGACTTGTCAGGTCCCTTTGAGGGGGACATGGGACCAGGTGCCAGAGAGACTGAGGGGCTAAGGGGCTGAGGGTTCCTCTGGCCAGAGGCTGGGTTCTTGGGTTCTCTTCTTGGGAAGAAGCAAAGGGAGCGCAAACCCACCTTTGTCCAGGGCTAGGACTGTGGTGTGTGCAACCCATCTCCTCTGTTTGTATTGGGTTCCCAAACCTCTAAACAACCTTGACTGGTAACTCTTTCACAGGGAACACTGGCCCAGCTCCCTGGAAGAGGAAGCCACATGGCGCTTGTGTTGCTCAGCACAGCACCAGACATCCTCCTGGTACACAGGCCAGGCCTCATTGGACACCCCTCACTTCCTGGACCCGGTAGCTCTTGTTTAAGGAGGTAACAGGATTCACCTCAGGTCGCTCATAGGTTTATTTGCTGACTGCCCTCCTCTGGCCCATAATGTAGGGCTCTACTCTTTCTAGAATCCCCCAGCAAGCCAAACTTTGAGAAAACCCTTCCTCCTACCAGTGAAGCTGAGGGGGAGAGATCTGTGAAGAAGACAAGGTTGAGGAGGGGGAGGGGAAGAGAGGGAACGACAGCCCCAGGTCTCCGGCTTTTACACCTGAGAGGGACTTGCCTCAGTTTCTCCTCCCTGGACCCCAGACCCCCTGGATAAGCCTTGGCCCAAACTTGTGCTCCACTCCCTCCTCTTTTCCACAGCCTCCCTCTCTGTTCAACTGAAACAGGACTTTGCAAAGATGTCATCCTGCAGAGGCAGCCCCCAGGTAATCTAAAATCTGAGAGCCTAAGCTCCATTCTATCCAGAGCTTGTTAGGGCTGGCCAGGGCCCGGAGACTGGCCTGCCAGACTTGCCTGGCACTGAAATGAGGCTCCAGAGTGGGCCCAGGTACCTCTGTCCTGTCCTCAGACAGGTGCTGTGGCCAGCCGGCCAGCTGAATTCCTGGACACACTCCCAGGGGCCAGCTTCCTGGGCAGGCTTAGTCTGGAGAATGCCACCCATGTATAGAGGGTGGAGGAGAGCCAGTCTGTTCCAGCGGCCAGGTTAGGGAGTGGTGAAAAGTCAGAATGGCCCCTGCCAGGTGGGCTTCTCTATCTGCCCCTGACCCCTCTCAAGTTACAGATGGGGCATTTAGGGGCTGGGCATGGAGCCCTTGCCCTTCCGGCACCCAGGAAGCCCCTGGGATGGAGAAACAAAAGCACTTGGCACCTACCTGCAGTGAAGGAAGGGGTTGGCTGGGCAAGTGAATGCTGCCCGGGTGGGTGAGCAGAGAAGGCCCTTCTGCCAGCTCTTGGGCAGCTGCTGGGGCCCCTGCCGGCCTCAGTCCACTGGCTGTCCTGGTGCAGCGGCCACCACAGTAGCGGCGGCAGTGGCAGCGAGGGCGCGCGCGTGTGTGCGCTCCCAGAGCCACTGCAGCATCTCTGCATCAAGATCTGCTCCTCCCTCTCCCAGCCTCCGCTCACTGGCTGGCTCCAGTCCTCAGCCAGCGCTCAGGGCCCTGGAGATGGCTTCCTCGGCCCCCCTCCCAACCCCTTCCGTCTCCACCCTCCTGGCTCTACCTCATTTGCTGTCATTTAAGGACCAGGGAGCGAGAGCAGCTCCTGTCTTCCATAATGCATGGGTAGCTGCTGGGCTGCCGGCCGCGGGGCGCTGTCTGGCTCGCCACCCCCCCTCCCTGCCCAGCCCAGAGCTAAGGGGCTGGAGAAGGGTGACAGCGGAGGGACAAAGAAAGTGGCTCTTCTTCATCAAACGCTGGAGACTGGAGAGCCCAAACTTCTTGTTTCCCCCTTTGGGGAGGAGCCCCAATCAGAAATCCCCAGTTTGCTGGGGGAAGTAGAGGCTCCCTGTATGCGCACCCCTGTGTTCATCTTCATTGTTTTCTTTCCTCAAAAGTAACTCAAGCTTTTGGACAAAATAATCTGGACCTTGCCCACCGCACTTACAAAATTCATATCTCTCCAGATTTTATTTTCTTGGGTATAAGTTACAGTTAGTGTTGTTTTATGAAAATAGGATAACTTAATACATCATGATTTGTAAAATATTTTAAAATTGTATGACTGGCCTTGGACAGCGCTACATGTCAGTGCTTGTGGGATCCAAGCCCATTTTTATCAACCAGCTGTATGATGTCATGGACATCTTGCTGGATTGGGGATGCAAATGCCTGCAGGGCTCTCCGGGCTCTACTACTGATTGGCCATGTGTATCTGGCTAAGTGCCTTGCCCTCTCTGAGGCTCGTTGGTAACCCGAGGGATTCAGCATGGCTGAGGTCCCTGATAGCCCTGAGATTGTGATGCATCTCACAGTGCTGGTCAGCAGCACGGTCACTCTCCTGGGCTGCTCTTGTCATGTGGGGCTGAGCCCAGGACAGCTAGGGCCTGGAGGCAGAGGGACCAGCCATCTGCAGCATCAGTCCGTCCTGTCGGGCTGTCACTGCTGTCTCACCCCCTCTGGTCTGCCTGCTGTCCAGTGTGCTGGCAAACCTGGTGGGCAGTCCAGATGCAGCAACAGCTGGCAGGGCCAGCTACCCCTGAGTGTTAAGTGCCTTACCTGTCAAGTACGGAGTGAGGCTCCCTGCCTTCCTAAGTCAGCCAGATGGACTAGAAAAGGAGAAGGTGGGCTCTACACCGGAGTGGCTGTTCCCCACTATCTTTCAACTCCCCCCACCCCACGGGCTTGGGAAGCTTGGAAGCTGAACTTCTTTGCTCTTGATGTGGAGATGTCTGATTTTGCCAAGGATAATTCTTGAGTATCTTTGAATGCTGTCTTGGAGAGACAGACATATTAACCTTCTTCCAGGCTGTCTTTCCATTTCCTGCCCTCACAGTCCTGTATGTCTGTCTGTCTGTCTGTCTGTCTGTCTGTACTCTGCAAGCTGGCATAATGGCCTTGGGCTCCTGCTCACCCCTCAGGTCAGCCCTGCTCTGGATCAGGCTGTGTGGGCTTCTCCTGTGGAACCTGGGAGGAGCAGGACCTTTGTCTGCTACTGGCAGCATCAGGGCTGAAGCATAGCTGGCCCAGGAGCCAAGGATCTGTGTGACTATTTTAAGATTGCAGTTGGTCTTGTGGTGGCCCCAGGTTCTTGCGGAAGGCCATTAGCACAGGGACTTTGGTCTCAGAGACTGAAATCTCAACAACACCAGGTTGTTCTATTCAGGGTGGACCCCAGCAGACACAATAAGTGAAAATAAGAACATTCAGTAAGGGGACCTCAATCTGAGAGGACAGTTGCCAGATTTTTTGGCTTTTAGTTAGAGCTTAATCCGTGTGTGTGTGTGTGTGTGTGTGTGTGTGTGTGTGTGTGTGTGTGTGTGTTAGGGCATGTTGAGGATTCTCAGTGCTAGCCTCAGAGATGCTCTTGACTTGAGAAGGGCATTGGGTTAGTGTGTGGGGGTTCAGGCTGGATTTTGTTGTGGGGCCCATTAATTTGATGACAAAGAAAAGTAACACCTGTTTTGAATTCTCACAAACTGCACGCCACGTGCCTTGGCTTCTCCTGAAGTGCTCATCCCGGAGGTACAGGTAGTTATCACTGTTCCTGCCCGCATCTGCACGCAGCAGCTGTCAGGAGCATGTGCACAGTGAAAAACAAGCCAGTGGTGCTATAGTGCTGAAAGGCTTGGTGGCTCAGCCCTGTCCAGAAGAAGTCAGCCACTGCCTGTCCCTTCTGGGGGAAGTGGGGAAGAATGGAGGAGAGACCCCTCTCCTCTTTTTCCAGAGTCTGGATTCCAGAGCTTGGAATCTTTGTGATTAGATTTCAGGGTACATTTCCTCTCTGTGGGAGAATCAATCTAACTCCATTTTGTTCACACTCTATCTCCAAGTTGAGTCCCAAATGGCAAAGAACAGCCAGCTGAAGATGATCAGGGGCTGAACAAATGACCACTATTTTGCCTATAAACATGGGCCATCCATGAAGAGGCTTTGGGGGCACTTGCAAGACCACCCAATCCTATCTGCTCCTCCTTGCTGCAGCCTTTGCAGGTCAACAGCAGTGCAGTACAGAGGACTTCTAAGGGCCAACGATGGCTTCTGGCTGAGTCCCAGAGGGTGAGTGGAGAGAGGGGGAGACCCTGACATGGTCTGTTTCTTTACTGGTGCTCATTTATACACCTCCTCCCCGGCTTCTGGGGGCACCAGCACTGCACCTCAATTTTGGGCTTGATGCCCTGTGTCAGAGCTGCCAGGAGGCCACATGTTTATGGAGTAGCATCTCTGCCAAGAATGGGGAGGGATTCGAGAGCCAGAGAAGGTGGTCTGTCTTCAAAGTGCACCTAACCTTTCTGGAAACAGTGTGATAGCAAGACTGCCCATTGGCAGCTCTGGGGAGGAGATCAAAAAGCAGAAAGGGTCCTATTCTCCATTCTGTCCCACCTCCACCAGAAGAGGGAAGAAAAGCCCTAAGCTTAGCAGACAAGTGTGGCCCTCGGTCCTGCTAATGCAGGGCCCTGTGGTCAGGTGAGGGTCACTGTGCTCCTGTTCAGAACATGGGGATTGAAACACACCTTGCCATGTTGCTATGAGCATCAAGTTGCATGGGAAAGATCCAGTACAGCAGCTGCCCAGGAAGTGTTGGCACTTGTCCCTCGGCTTTTGGGGGATTCAGCCTCTTTTGTAAGCTAAGGGTGTGGACCCATGAGGCTGAGCCTCTTCTACTTGGCCTCTGTCTGTCAGTGGTTGGGATGGCTCTGGGATCTGTCATCAAGCGTATAGACTCTGTCCCAGCTCTACCACTCCTACCAGGATGATAGTGGGAAGGTTACTGAGTGACACTTGGTTGCTTTGATGATCCATTTCATCAGTAACATGAGAACAATCCTATGCTCACTTGGTGTAGTAGTGAGGATATTTGGGTTTAGCATAATGATTTTTAAAAGAACATTGTGACACGTAGGTGCCCTGTGAAATTCGAATCATTGTTCCCCAAACGCTGCGATCTCTGGAGGGAGTGCCATTACAGTGAGGTCTGCATTGCTCAGCCCCCGCCCTCCTGCTTAGCATAGAGTCTGGTCAGTGGGAGGGACCCAGGAGATATTTGTCACCTACTGGGGGAGAGGAAGACAGTGAGGATGGGGAGGCAGAGGACAAGCAGGCAGGTGAGGTTTCAGGGAGGTGATGTGGGTGGGGTGTGCCTTGGCTTGGGCCTGAACAGGCAGAGGGGAGTGGGAAAGCAGGAGCCAGGCATGCCCGCGGCGTCTGGGAAGAGTACGCTTTGTGCAGGGCCTGGAGGAGTCATGCTGACGGAGCAAGGGTGCTGGAAGGACGCTGTCTGCATTGGTCTTTCTCATTTTGCTTAAGGGCCTGGAGGGGTCTGTGGCCCAGAGGGGCCTAATTATTCTCTTTGCCATTTCAGCCCAGGGCTCTTAGAGTCCTTTTTTTTTCAGGCTTATAATAGACAATGCTAATGTCATTATTAATATTTAATAGTAATGATGCTAATAATGCTCTGCATTTATGTGGTTTCTCCAAAGAGCTCAAAGAACCCTGAGTTCTTCTTTTTTTTTTTTTTTTTTTTAATGAAATAATTTGGCTGGTGCAGGCAGTTGAGAGGGCTGAGGCCTGGGCACTGGAGAGGGATAGAAGTGCAGGATGCATGAACTCTGGCAAGATGTAATGATCCAGCCAAGGACAGGGGAGGTGGCTCTGGGACTGGAGTTGGCTACTCAGGTTTCCTGTCTGGAGCTCTGCCTTCCATCCCCGAGGATGACTAGGTCTGAGGAAGACATCCTGGTAGGAAAGTCTTCTGGTTCTGGCAAAAGTCATGCTATCCAGAGGGTAGGAAGGAACAGTCTTGTGGGGACAGCTGTGAGCCTAGAAGTGGGCTGGACTTAGCAGATGACCACAGTGTGTTCCTGACTAAGCCAGTCTTGGGTGGCTTAGTCACCCAAGCAACCATGGGACATGGGCTCCAGAAGGAGCAGGCAGGGAGACAGGGATCCTTGACTAGATCCTGCAGACCTCTCTGAGCCTTGGGCAAGCACTTGTTTTCTAGGATCCCTGAACATCTGGCCTACAATCCCTAGGAGACAGCTTTGGTCCACACGCGTCAGGGCATGACTTCACTGCAGATGAGCAGCACCACCTGGAAGCTCCTCTGTGACGGGAAGAAAGGTAGCAGTTCTCCAAGGGAAAGCAGGGGGCTGGAAGGCCATGGAGTCAGGAGGACCCTGGTTCCACCTGCTCTTTTCACTGGCTGTGTGACCTGAGGCTTCTAAGCATCAATTTCCTCATCTGTACCAGAGGGAACTGAGAGTCACAAGGGTCTGACAAGGTGATGTACATGTGCTGAACACTTGTGGAGGGACAGTGGGAAGCTCTGGCCTCTGGGTTAGTGGGGAGAGTGTCCAGTGTGGGTGATGCTAGTGGTAGCCACCTTACCAGCCTGTTCTCAAGGTGTGACCTCCATGTGTCTTCTGGTTGCCTCCTTGGTTTCTGCCCATTTTGCAATCATTTCTTTGCCCTACACATCGATTCTATGAGCCCCTTGGTGACCTTCTGCTGGGTTCCTTTTCTACTTATCATGATTAAAGTCTGCTGCCTGCAACAAAGAATCCGAGTAGATTCTGGGCTTACAGTTCCTAGCACAGCGCTAGAATAAAAAGTGTTCAATAAATGATAGCCAGAAATTGTTGGAAAGTAATGTATCAATCCATCCGTTCATCCATCTATCATCCATCCATCTGTCCATCAGTCTGAATATTTATCCACTTAACAGAAGAATGTTGATATCGCTTGTGTCAGGTATTGGACAAGTGTTAGGGCACCATGGAGAATAAGACATGGTATGTGTTCTTGGGAAGCTCACAATCTAATGGTAAGACTGACAGGAGCCAAGTTTTCACAGAGTCTTATAGAGAGGTCTCTGTTCTGACCTAGTGAGGCTGAGGAACAAAGTCTTACAGGAGGGCCCCAACATCACTGGAGCCCAGATTTGGGCTGGGCTTGGAGGAGGCAGGAAGGGGTGGGGCCAGGAAGGAACAGCTGCTGCAGCGAAGGCAGCTGGGACTTTCAGGAGAGCTTTGGTACAGGCCTTGAGCTGAAGGTGCAAGGAGCAGAGCTGGGCCCTTGAGGGCCATGGGGAATTGTTTCAGGGATCTGAGGCTGTGAGAGGTTTGCACTTTCAAAGTCTCCTCAGGAACCAGGGGAAGGACAAATGTGCACGTGAGGCAGAGGTCAGGCATCTGCGGGCGTCACAGGAAAGGTGATGAAGGTCTGCAAGTGTCTGTCAAGAGCTGGTTTCCCAGTTTGCACTTGGCCATTTTCTCACTGCAGAGAGCAGAGCAAACTCTCATGTCTCTTCTTAAAAGAACCCTAATACCATTTCTGGGTTTCCCTCCTCATGAATTATTTTCTGTAGGACCTTCCCCAAAATCTACCACACTGGGGATTTAGATTTCAACTTATGGATTGGGGCGGGAAGAAAAGCAAATGTTCAGGCCACAGCATTCCAAATCTGGGAATGGCGTACTCTAGACTTCCTTACCGGCTTCGTCTCCTCCCTCTCTGTAGCCCACCCTGCATCTTGCCAGCGACTTAGCCCTACCCCTTGTCCCTACCCTAGGCCTTGCCTGTGCAGGACCTTCTGCTCCCTATCATAGACTTAGCTCTGGCCCTCCCTGGTTTCTGACTCCATCCTTGGCATTCCTATGCCACCCGAATGCAGTCAGAGTGAGCTACCCCACGTGTAAATCAGATCTTGTCACTCTTCTGCTAAAAATTCCCCAGCTGCTCTTGCTCCAGGTTAGACTCCAGGCTTCCTCTCCAACACAGGGGCTCATGGTGACGCTGTGATCGGGCCTCCTCATTAGTCTGCTCTGCTTTCTTCACCTTTTCCTGCTATATCTATCCATTTGGCCCTTCCAGAATGGTTTTCCTTGTTTGGAATAGAGATTGTCTCCTTCATCTAAACCTGGCTAAGTCCTTGCCCTGTCTCCCATAAGAATTAGGCTAGCACTGGCCACCTCCAGCTCTGCTTTGGACTCTCCATAGGCCTAAGATGTCCCTGAAGTGGCCTTACATGTCAAAGGATGCCCACCTTTAATCTATGTGGTGATGGTGTCATCTCTGCAGTTTGTACCTTTGTTTCTGGCTTAGTATCTGTGCTCAGTCTCTATATTTGTCCTCTGTTTGTTTTTAGAGGTTCAGGATGGGGCTAGATGGAACATGCCGGGGCACATGTGGCTAGTTCTGCCCCTGCCCTGGGTATCCCGCTTGTGCAGTGCAAGCGTAGCCTTGCACCATGGCTTGCAGCCTGGTGAGGGAAGCACTGGACCAGCTCCACATCCTCTTTGTCATCTCAGCCTAGTACTGTGTGTGGCACCCTGGTGGATGGCCTCTTGGGAAAAGTTGGCCACTGTGATCTGAGGAACATCTTGAAGTTCTCTAGCTGTTAGAGGCTGGGAGGTCAGTGCAGACCTTCCTGAGAGGAAAGTGTAGCTCCTAGCTGCACACAGCTGCACTCAGAGAGCCTTGGCATTAGTTTTCTTCTGCTGTTGTCTGGGAACGAAGTATAAGTTTTCAACAAGAAGCCCAAAGTTCTATTTTGCACTGTGTGTTACTGATTATGTTGTTGATCTGGTTGTCTTATTAAAAAGCATTTCAGAAGTAATTTGTTCAAAGGGAATTGGCACAAGGTGGTGACCTCTCTCTCACCCTTAAAGGAGTGGGGCTCCATGTATGACTTCGGCCTTCGCCTTTATTTTGTGAATTTCGTGATGTATCAGCATTTGATCCCTCTGAGGACCTTAAAGGAGGTATAGCCATGGGGGGAGGAATGCATTTTAGTTTTAAATAATCAGAAGAATATTTTATGACACATAAAAATAACATGAAATTCAAATTTCCGTGTTCATAAATAAAGATCGATTGGAACACGGCCACGCTTGCTCACTTCTGCATTTCCTACAGCTGCTCTTGCACCATGCCGGTGGCTGAGTGGCTGCAGCGGAGATTGTTCAGCCACGCAGGGGTGGATGCTGATTAGCTGGTCTATTGCAGAAAGTGCTTTCCAAGTCTAATTGTTCCCATGCCTCTGTCACCTGCAGCCTCGAATTAGAAATGAAGGGGCTGTCCCTCACTGACACTCAGGTATTGTTTTTTTTTTTTTTTTTTTTTTTTTCAGCTCTAGCTCAGCAGTTCTCAACTAGGGATGTTTGGTGAAGCCTGCAGACAACTTGTGGTTACCATGGTGGGGCTGTGTATGGGGTGGGGAGGAGGGTATGCATTGGCTTCTGGTATGTGGGGGTCAGGATGTGGCTAAGCATCCCACAGTGCTTATGATGGCCCCCCACATCTAAGGATTCCTCAGACCCAAATGCTCATAGTGCTGGGCTTGAGAAGCCCTGTGTTGAAGCAGGGGTAGGGCTTTCCTAGTGGCCTGCAGTTCCTGTACTTACTCAGGTCCTGGGAAGACCTCAAGTGGCAAAATAGCCTCTTTCCCTGCATTTCCCAAGGATCAGGACAAGGGTCTGTCTGGCAGGCAGGTAAACTTGACCTTGGAGAGGGAGGTGGCTATCAAGGCCACCAGCCACACAGGGGAGGGTGCCAGGGGCCAAGGATTCCGTGAGGGGCCTGGATGCAGCCAGGGGATAGGGGACAGTGTGCCCAGACTCAGGTGGAAGGAGTGTATGGCTGGAGCCTTGGAGCAGCGCCTGGCAGCACTCCCATCAGCCTTCTGCAGAGTGTGAGGAACAGATGCCGTGGCTGTCAGATGAGAGGCTCCTGGCGCTTGGGGAAACTGCAGAATTAACAAAGGGATGGTTGCTTTCAGGAAACACAGGCAGGGCTCTGTATGCACAGCTGGGCTTGCCTCTGGGTACTCTCTTTCCTGGAAGGGTGAGGAGCAGGGTCTTCCTGCCTGGCCTCCGGGCTGGGGTAGGTGGGGGGCTGGGTAGATGGAAGACAGTAGTGGCTGAGTGTCAGCCTGGTGGGGAGAGCAGGGTCAGGTTAGAGCCAGAGCCAGGGCCATGGCTGTCCCTAGCATGGAGTCTCCAATGTGTCAGGCTGTCTGGAGGTCAAGTCATCTATCCTTCTGTCTCTGTGTCCAGCCTGGCAGATGGCATCTTGTGGGCCAAGGACCCAAGCAGAGGGGCCCTCAGCAGGGCTGAGAATTCACCAGCTGTTACTTGTGAAGACCCCAGAAGCAGCAGCCAGCTCCCTTGGAAGCTTTCTGGATAAAGAAGAGTGTATCTGAGGCTCTGGAGAGAGCCTATGCCTTCCAGGTGGGGAGCGGGCAGCTGCAACAGCTTTGTCCTGGATGCTCACCTGGCCTGTAGGACAGGTGGGAGTGTGGGATTAGTACCATGTGATACAGGCCCTAGAGAAGCTTTGGGATGCAATATGTTACCTGAGTGCAGCTTGGAGCAGGAAGATTGGACCCCATGCTCCTAAAATCTAAAAGAATAAAAAAGGACAATAAGCGTTTTCTCAAATGTGAGTGGTCTTAATTGCAAGGTGGAGTTAATTTAGATGGAAAGAAAGCACTTTCTAATGCTGAGGTGTGAGATGACAGGTCAGTGATGCAGGAGCTGTGGAATCTCTGCCAGGTGCAGGCACCTGGTCTGGTGGCTGAGGGATCGCTAGAGGTCCTCCAGTCAGGTGGTCCAGCACAGCTCTGTCTGTCTGCTTCCTTATCTTGAGAGCTGCAGTGGTTGAAGGATGGACAGTTGGGCAGTGGGTTTGGCACTCTGGAGGCCTCTGAGCATTGGCTCCAAGAGCCCCCAGTTGAGTGTGGCCCACCCATCCAGGAGTGAGCTGGTCATCAGCTACACCCAGGAACGGAAGGGTGAGCAGGGCCAGAGGGCAAGGAACAGCAGACAGATGCGGGGGTCATGCTCCTCATTTGCCAGAGTGCCATCCCTCTCCCTGTCACATCCCTCCTGGGGCCAGCTGACAGATGGGCCTCCGAGGAGGTCGGGGGGCTCCTTCCCATTGGCCAGCATCCTGACTTCTTCCCCATTTCCTGCTAGGTTTCCCCAGAGCCAGCTCCTGTTGTTAGCTGGAGTCCTCTGGGGACAGACTTCAGATGGAGGGAAGTGGGTATGTTTGGTTTTGTGGGAGGGAGTCTCTGAACCAAGAACGTATTTGGCTAATGAAGTCATAATTACTCCCGGACTCACTAATAGGATGAAAGCTGGGGGCCTCAGTTAAAAGCTACTGATGGACCCTCGAGAGCTTGTCTGATAGTCTGAAAAGGGGCTGGAGAATAGGAAATGGACAGGGTTGGATCTTGAGGTGGAGAAGGAGGAAAAAGGAATTTTAGGGGACCTCTGTCCTGGCCAGGGTTCTGTCTGCCTCTGAGAACCTATGTCTTCCTCAATTTAGCATAGACCCAAACTCTAGAGAATGAATTGTCTCTTCCTCTGCCTGCCTGCCTGTCCCCCCCCCCCACACGCAATTTCTCCAACCTAGCACAGGTCACAGCTTTCTCAAAGGAAGCTAGAGGGTGTCTCCAGCAACTGAAAGTCACTAATGAGTTAGTTCTGTTTGACTTTGCAATGAATGTGTTTCAGAATTAGTGTCACTCCACTATGTGGTCCTGAAAGCTCCATATGCTTTTGCAAGCAAAGTTTGGCCCTAGTTTAAACTGAGAGTATGCGTTGACATGGTAACACACAATGCAGGTCTGTAACCCTAGCACTTTGGGAGGCTGAGTTAGGAGGATCCCTGTGAGTTGAAGGCCAGCCTAGGCTACATAGTTAGCTCAGGGCCTGAATTGCACAGGGAAACCCTGTCTCAAAAAGACCAAAAAAAGGGAGTTCCTTTCCCCAAGGGCATATTAGCACTGTGAAGAGAGGGGCAGTGCTGTGTGTGTGTGTGTGTGTGTGTGTGTGTTCTGGACTTAGCATTGTTGTAGGATATCTATAAAACAAGGGAGTGAGCCGGGTATGGTGGCACACACCTGTAATCTCAGCATTCTGGGCAGCTAAGGTAGAAGGATTGAAATTTCCAGCCCAGCTTGGGCCACTTAGCAACTTAGTGAGAGGCCTGTAACAAGCTAAAAAATATGTTTCAAAAAGGGGTAGAGAGCAAGCTCAGTGAGAAAGCTCTGGATCTAATCCTCAGTATCACAAAAACAAAATGAAGGCCCAGCAGGATGGCTCAGTGGTCTAAAGCGCCTGCAGGTGGCTGCAGGGACCTTGGTTCTATCCCCGGCACCACATGCTGCGCCAGCCCTGCCCTCAGGGCAGGCTGAGCCAGCCATGAAAATAGACAAACAAACAAAAGTTCTAAAACAAGAAAAAATAAAATAAAATTAAAATTAAAAAAAAAAAAGAAAAGAAAAGAAAAAGAAAAACAAGAAAGTAGTGAAGATTTGATCTCACCCAGCTGCTCTGCTACAGACTGTGTAATGGACTGGGCCTGCCCCGCCAGCCTCTCCCGTCAGGCAGCCTGGCTGAGCAGGGGTGCAGAGGAAGGCCTTTCTGTCTCTGCTTTTCATGGAGATTTTTGCTGTGACTCACTAGGGATGGTTTGGCCGACAGTGGCTCTGCTGGCCCTCAGGACCAGTGGTTTTGATAATGGTCTTGATGGTCTCTTTCCCTGGGAACCCAGAATCTTATGCTGAAGATTGGCAGTTAGGCTTCCCGACGCTTAGTACAAAATGATCCTGGGGAGGTGACTCCATACAATTCTATTGAGACCAGTGTTGTAAGCGCTCGTGCAAGGGACATTGGCTGAGTCAATATTCCACCTCCCCATTGGCCTCAATGGGGCCGAGTCCCATGGTTATTCTGTCTCAGGACAAATCCAGGCTTTCTGGGCATCTGGCTTTACCCTCTCCTGCCACGTGGGCTGTCTACACCATCCCAGTGGCCAGGTTATAGCTAGAAAAAGCAGAAGGAGGGTAAGGAAAGATGGACAGATTCTTCTGACAAGTGAGCATGGCAAGTTCCTAGGCTTGAAAGACAGACAAGAGCACTTAGGGGGCCTTGGGCAAGTTAATTAATGGGTCTGTAGAATGGATCTCATGCTCCAGCTCTGGACTCTTATTACTGGCCCTTTCACCCAGCCAGGAACCTTCTAAACCTGGTTTTAGGAAGACAGATCTTACCTGCCATACCTCTGCCTGTTTCCTCACCACTAAGAGGGCTAAAGCACAAGCTGGTGCAGTACACACTGCTGGGTAGACAGCCCCTGCACATCCGGAGTCTGGTGCCACTGCAGGGACCAACGTGTATTTATGGGTCACTCTCTGTGCATGAGGGCAGATGAGTGGCTCTAGTGTAAGCAGCTTATGTCACTGGCTCTGCCCTGCAGACACAGGGGAGTCAAATCCCTGTTGGTCCTTGGAGCTGGGCTGAAGCCAATGGGGAGGAGGAGCAAGATACCAGGAGAGGCTCAGGGAGAGGCGTTGTGACACATGGGACTTGAGCCTGGCGGGAGGGTGGCAGAAGCAGATCTGAAAAGAACATTTTGGTGGGCAGAAGAGAGGAAGGGGTAAGGTTATTTCTTTATTTATGTTAAATCAATGATTATAGAGACACTGCTCATAGAATGTGTTTACATTTGAACTAATTAGATCCTTTCAGTGATGTAGGAGGGAGTTACAATTACAGTCCCAGTTCCATGGGTGAGGAAACTCAGAGAAGGAGAGGAAGAGACTTGCCTGAGCTCGTGGCTAGTGTCTGACCTGTCTACAGAATTCAGCTCTTCCTTGGGGCTCAAGGCCAACTGGGAAAAGGGTGAGGCCCTATTGCTTCCCGGCCTCTCATCCCATGAATACAGGGCCCACAGCTACCGCAGAGAGGAAGGGAACAGATCATGCCTGGAAGGGTTTTCAAGGCTGGCAGGTGCGGCTCTGGCTCCATGCCTTGGAAGCCTCGATCTAATTCTTCACAGAGATGCCCATTCATCAGGATTCTGGGCCTTTGCGTAGACTTATGTTCCCAGCCCTTTCTACTTATTTATCATTTATTTATTTTTGAGACTGGGTGTCACTAAGCCACTAAGTTGTCTGGGTTGGTCTCAAACTCATGATCCTGCCACCTCAGCTTTCCAGACGGCTGGGATAAAAAACGTGTACCATTGTGCCTGGCTGTAGACCAGGATTTTAGAGTGAGATGGACTTGGAAGCTAGTCCTGGCTTTGTTGTGGCCCTGGGTGTGTTACTCTGCCATTCAGACCTAGTTTCCTCAAGTGTAACAGGAGTCACAGCTGCCGGGCACCAAGGGCTGCACGCCAGTTAGCAGAGGCGGTTTGCATAGAATGCCCATCACTGGGTCTTCCGCAGGTGGTGTCAACATCATTAGCTTAGCTTCTCCTCTTAAGTGACTTCATGTAAATGTATTGTGGTCCAAGCACCATCTGGTGCCCTCTTGCCTGTTTGACACCAGCATTATAAATGGCTTAATTCCCTGCCAATTTCATAGTTTAAGAAAAGCAAAGCCCTCCCCTCAATTTTTGCTAATTCCTGTAGGTTCATGTGTTGACCCCTACATTCCCACAAAGTTTCTGTTTCACCCAGCATCTGTTTAGATATAAAATTCACCAACTTTGGTAGGTGATCTAAAATGGCCACTCGCAGTAGGCCACTAAGTGTGGCCTGACCCCAGTTGGTAGCACAAGGGTACCTACATGGCTTTCTCATGGTATCCCTGGGGCCTTGGGTCCCTCCAGCACTAGCTTCCACCAGAATCACCTGGAAAGCCCATTAAAACACATACCAGAGTTTCTGATATAGTAGACCTGGGGTGGGCCCAAGAGTCTGCATTTAGATTGGAGGAGAAGACAGACTTGAGACCTGCTGCTCTCTCCATTCTGCTTGTCTCTGCCCCTCAGTTCCCCCGACCGGAGTCCCCTCGTCACCTCACCTCTTACACACGAGCTTCCATTTGCAAGCTCTCTGCCAAGATCAGTCCTGGAGCCTTTGTTTCATAGGATTCTGCTTTTGAGAGGGCAGCTGGAATTTAAAAAATATGTAAGGTATAAGTTCATTTCTGTGTTGTGGTGCCTTCCTTAGCTATAGCCAGCTCTCTGCTGTAGTCTCTAGGGTGGCCTAGGGTGGGAAGGTAAGTCAGGACTCAGGGTCTGGGTGTGGACTCTGGCCTGGTGGAGACTTGGTCTATACAATGCCATGCTTCTCTGTGGTGAGGCCCAGGATAATCAGTTCTGGGGATGGGATGGGATGGGACTGGGGGCTGGGCTGTGGGGCCGCAGCTGTGGCTCCAAATTGCTGTGAGGCCAGGTGCCTGGTCCATGCTCCGGTGGGGACTGACATCAAACAAATGGGCTCTGATGCATTAAGTGAGGAGGGGGTAAGTGGAATGGACCCCCATACATAATGCGGAAGAGTGAGGCTGCCTTGATGAGGGGGGCTCTAATGAAGTCCCTATCCCAGCCCTTTGGGGGCAGCTGGGCAGAGTTGGTACAGCCTTCGCTCTTAATAAAGATTGGAAGCTGACTTGTCTCCTCCCCACTGGGTCTGTTAATCCAGCTCCAAGCTGGAGATTAGCATTTCTAATGGGCTGGGAGGCGCAGCCTCCAGGAGACAGGGATGAGGGATGACAGATATTCCAGGGCGTCCCTGGGGTCCTGACGAGAGCAGTTGCTTTGTTTGGCCCCCAGCTGAATTGAGGTGGGCTTTCTTCTCCATTTCTACTGTCCCTTTAGAGGAGGTTTTTATTCTATAAACTTTGTTCACATAACCCCAAAATGTCATATACATGCTAACTGTCCAAATAGCCAGTATCTACAGAGGGTGAGACAAAGACCTTGAATTCACCCCGTTATTTCAGAGGAATGGCTGCCTCATTCATTCACAGTCACTCATTTTGTCCATGGCGCTTGCTGCTGCGTGGAAGCAGAGGCGAAATAAAAAAGATTTCTTATACTCAGGATTTCAGAATTTAGTGAGAGAAACAGTAAGTATTGTTGCCAAATCCTTTGATATATGCTCCAGAGGATTTAAATCAGACCACAAAGGTGTGAGGACACAGAGGTGTCAGAGAAGACCTCCTGGAAGTGTCACCTGAGCTGATTGTTAAAGGGTAGCAAGTCAAGTGAGGTGTACACCTGTAGTTTCAGCTACCTGGGAGGCTACAGCTACACCCCAATGTTTGAGGCTAATCTGGGTAACACAGTGAGACCCTGACTCAGCAAAGCAAAGCAAACCTAAATAAAACAACCCTGAAAGAAGGTGTGATCCAGCGCACAGGCCATGGCCTGCCTCCAAGGAATCTGGGAGGGGAAATCTCCATGGAGACAGGGGCTTGGAACTGAAAAAGAGGCAAGAGTCTGAAATCAGAGTTTCAAGTTTTACTAGCATCAACTCCAACAACTAAGAATCAGCCAGGAGGTAGGCTGGGCTGTGGGAGGTCAAATCAAGGAGTCCAAGCAGACCAAGCTTGGGGCCCTAATTTGTTCACTGAACCCACGTGTACTGAGTCCTTTGCCCAGGACATGCTTGCGTCACTTTTCCTTCCTTATTTCCCAGGGCAGACTGAGCTTACCAACTTGGGAAGCACAGAGAGTTTCTTCATTTCAGTGGGGAGCTGGAAACAGCTAGAATTGGAGGTATGGGGGCAGAGAAGGGAGACAAATGAGGTCGGAGAGGGGAGGGTCATGGCAGCAAAAGTTTAAGATATCTAATCAAGGAGTTCAGCTTCTACCCTTTTGGAGTAAGAGAACAGAACAATGTGATTGCATTTTGCAAGATCCCTGTGGCTAGTTTTGTGGGGAAGTAGTCAATACAGGAGGCAGGGACACAGTCACTAAAGGTGAGACAATGCAAATGAAGAGTTTTCAGGCCCAGCCTGTGAACTTGAGAGGGATGAGAAAAGCTCTTTCTCATATTCTAGAGCAGCAGTTCTCAACCTGTGGGTCTCAACCCTCGCGGGGGTTGAACAACGAAAACACAAGGGTCACCTAAAGCCATCAGAAATCATAACTGGAGCAAAATTACAGTTTTGTTTGTTTATTTATTTTTATGGCTGGCTCAGCCCACCCTGAGGGCAGGGCTGGTGCAGCCTGTGGTGCCCCTGCAGCCGCCTGCAGGCACTTTAGATCAGTGAACCATCCTGCCGGGCCCCAAAATTACGGTTTTGAAGTAGCCACCAAAATTATTTTTTGGCTGGGAAGTACAAGATCCTGAGTTCAATCCCCAGTCCCACCAAAACCAAACCAAAACAAAACAAAAGAAAACAAAACAAAAAACTAGAATTTAATGGGGCCCGACAGGATGGCTCAGTGGTCTAAAGCATCTGCTTAGGAAAGCTTGGGCGGCTGCAGGGACCACTGTTCCATCCCCAGCACCACATGCTGCGCCAGCCCTGCCCTCACGGCAGGCTGAGCCAGCCATAAAAACAAACAAACAAACAAACAAAGTTCTAAAACAAGAAAAAAATTTAAAAAAACAAAAAACAAAAAACAAAAGAAGAACAAATCACAGGGCTAGAATCCATTTTGAACAACTTTTATTATATGTTTAGTGTTTTCTATACAAAAGAAATCAGTTTTTTTTACAGTGATTCAAAAAAAAAACTCTGAATAATTTGGCCTTTTCATTGTTCATGCAGTCAGTTTATAAGTCCATGTATTAGATTGACCTCCATAGCCCAGAAATCTTCCCTGCTGAAGGTCATGTGTGACACCCTCAGATAGCGCATCTGTCGCCAACAGAGTTGGTTAATGCAAGGTCACTCGCAAAAAGGAAAGGGTATGATGTGAGAGGGGTTAACACAAGTTGTACCATCAGAGTTAAATGTTTAACCAAAAGAAAAGATCAGACCAATTCGTGGGTGGGTAGGAATGCAGGAAAGTATGGAAACATAGGGGGAAACTTTACCCACTGAAAAGAACACACAGGGGTGGTGTGGACAGAGCAAGAGGTCCTCCAAGGTCCAGCATGGTTGGGGCTGGGACCAGGACAGAATGCAGCTGGGTCATAGGCGGCTGATACTCAGCTCAAGAGGAGCAAGAAGTTGGCAAAGAGCTGGGGGACTGGGCAGAGGGACAACACTGACTGAGGACACTGCATTTGGAAATCAGAAAAGAGAGAGCAGTCAGAGGCATCTGATCTGCATCATATTGGGAAAAGAAACACAGTAATGCACAAAATTCTGGATCTCTTCTCCCAGACTTTTGTGTTTATTGCTTCACTGCAGTCTTTAAATCTGTTGAATTCCAGCCCAGCAAATGCCAATGTGGCCAGTTTGCCTGAGTCCTGCTGTCCCTCAGCACCCTGGGGCCAAGGGAAGAATGGACAAGGGACACCTCTTGCACCCTCACATCCAACCCCACTTGTGCTCAGAGCTGTCATACAGACTGAGCTCAGACTCAGAAAAATCCTTTTTGTCTTTCATTTGGGAGCTGTTGGGTGATGGGGTGGAGAGGTTCAACAGGGTGGTGTGAAGGACAGTAATACCTGTTTCCAAGGAGGCAGCTTTGGGGAGATGAATGGCACTGAGCAAGGAATCAAGAGGCCCAAGGTCAAGCCCGAGTCCTGCCTCAACTTACTAGTACTGCCCTCCTGAGCCCATCCCTTCACCTCCCTATATTTTCATTTCCTTGTCTGCACCATGAGTCACTTCAATTACATCAGCCCTGAGATTCCCTCACAAGCTGAAATCTGAATTTGTCCTAGGCTAGACGCCGCTGTATCTGTTTTGTTTCCAACCTAGCGTCGTGAAATACCCATTTAATACTAATGGATGTGTAAGAGGAGTACTGGCTTCAGTTGTGGCTGGGGATACTGGTGGCTGGCCTGGCTTCCCTGGGTGATTCCCTCCTTCCCTTGGGGTCCTCTCCTGAAGATGTTGCAGGAAGGTCCTTTCTTAGAAGAGGAGGAAAAGAAAGGCCACTTACTTCCCTGGGTAGTCTGGGTGGTGGCAACCACAATATTGTTCCAACTCACATAGGGTAGCCGCTGTCTAGTTTAAGGTAAGGTGCTGCCCAGGATTTTCACTCTGCCCAGCTGGCCTGTGCCCTCCTAGCACACAGACCTTCCTGTCACTTCAAGCTCCTTACCTCACTGGCTCCAGTCCTATTTTTTTTTTTTTTTTTTTTTTTTTTTAGTCTGGGACCTCTTACATGGTGCTTCTCAGCTATTATGCAAAGCTCATGCAAGGTCCTTGGCTTCACTAAAACAAAATCACCCTGTGTACCAAACTGGGTGAGCCTCACCACAGCTACTGGCTTCTTAGAGGCTGGTTACACTAGTGTTCACTCCAAGGTGTCACGGGTTAAGAGTAGGCTCTGGGAATCTGGCACCCTGGCAACCTGCTTTTCACCAAGCCCCAGGTCCACAGAAGGCCAGAGAAGCCTGACCTCTTTTCAGTGTCAGCGAAGCAGCCTCACAGAAGCTGAGAAAAACCATTTTTATCTCTGCTGCTTCTATCAACTGGCAGTTAGAGATGGTCTAAAACAGCTTGGCTCAGGACAGCATTCTAGGAGCAACTACAAAGAGCCACATCCTGGGCCATGTTTTACTCCTCCAGATTGCTCTCTCTCAGTCCTGCCACAGAAACTGCACCAACACGGCCCAGTCCTAGCGACCTCTCCTTATCCTTTAGCTGTGTGTTGCTCCCACACACAGCCCCTTGCATCACATCTTCCAAGCCCAGATGTGGACTCACCCTTTGCAACAGTCTGGACTATTCCCTGCTGCAAGTGTGGCTTTGCAGCTTCACTGTGGCTTGTTGCATGCATAGATGCATGCATGGGTGCCTGGAGTGGCAGGGGAGGCTGTAACTTAGCTGCAAGCCCCCATATATCAATGGGCCCATCTCCATCCCTTCCCAAGCTGACTGTGGTCAGGGATCCTGGGAATGCACTCCCTGGGCCCACACTGCTGGTGGACCTTCCTGGGGAACAAATGGGCACTACATGGCTCTTGGTGGTGTGGCCACATTATTGGACCTCACGACTTGCCAGGCAGGGCTAGACTAGAGGTTTCCAACCTCTCAGAGCAGAGGAGATGGACAAGGGACAAGGGACAATGGCTGCCCCTTTAGCTTAGTCAGCCATTTCCACTGTAGCAAAGAAGGGAAGGGTGAAGTCCTGTTTACCATAATGAAGGCAAAGTGGGAGACAGCTGGCTCCAACCTGGCTTCCCTGCTCTTCAGGTGGCCCATGTCCTCTCTGTAGCAAAGTATTCAAAGGAGGAACTAAACGGTCACCAGAACACAGAGATTAAGCTGCTTGCCTCAGAGGGCAGGACTGGTCCTCACTTTACCCAGCAAGCCAGGATGTCCCAGTCCAGAGTTGCTGGGCAGATGGATCAATCACTCCCTAGGAAGTCTCTTCCTTCCAGTTTGGAGTCATCAGTCAAACAACAGAGGACAGAATTGTGTCCCTGGGTCAGTGACAGTAATGTCAGCCCTGCATGGGCAGGGACCATATCAGACCTTGGTCACAAAGGTATTTAGGGAACAGGCCTCAGCCCAGGCTGGATGTTCACCTAGTATTTGATAGATGGATAGATGAGAATGCAGAAAGCCACCATACTTAGGGCTGAAAACACAGGTGGGATGGCTGCCTGGAGTCACTACAAGGAGACTTATACCCTTCCCCCTACCCCCATCAGACAGGCTGAAGCACCAGTGGCATTGCCCACTCCTGGCATTGTTGTTGCAAATGTTCTGGGGTGTTTCCTTGACAGACCCAGCTGGCAGGGAGTTCTGGGCAATACTGGTGTCCTGCTGAGCTGGAGTGGACTTGCAAAGTACCTCCTCTCCTCCTCAATCCTGCAACTTCACAGCTCAGATCCCACCAAGAGTCTGCCTTCTTTGCTTGGGAACACCTAGTTTCCAGGCCCAGATTTGCTCATGTTTAGGGGACTGTGATCATGTGGTAAGGAGGGGCAGCTACCAGCACACAAAAAAACAAGAACCCAAGACGATGGAACAGCTTGTGGCGTGACTCTGCAATGGGCTGCAAAGACAGGAACCCAAGGCCTACCTCTCCCGAGGATCCCTAAGACAGAGCTCTTTCCAAGAACCAGTCTCCCTGGCAGACTTTCCTGAGATGGGGGAGGGTACATACTATGACATCTAACATGCCTTCCTGCCCCAGGAGTCTGCTGTCAGTGCTGCAGGCTCACCAGCATGGACGATGCAGTGCAGAATAAGGGCCTGAAACATTGTCCACTCTGCTGAGGCCCAGTGTTTTCTGGAAATCCAAGTCACTTAATTCAACTCACAGGCACTCTTCCTGATACTCCCTTCAGGGACAGTGGGTCTAGGCTGCAGGAATGCCCACCTGATCCCTACAGGTGTGGGAAGAAAACTGGGGGAGGGGACTCTGAGCTAACTCCCCATCCCCCTCCTCTTTACCCTGTTCCCTTTCATCATGAGACAGCTGCCCCTTGGGCTCCCAGGCAACACACACGGGCCACAGCTTGGGCCAAGGAGCCATTACACATCCTCGGGTTCAAGCAACATTGGCTCAGCTTTGGCCTATGATTTCCTATCTTCAGAGTGTGTCTATGAGCTTGACCCTCAACTGAATGATTAAGTGATGCAAGCATTGCTAATACCTCTGTGGCTTAAACATGTGGCAAATGATGGTTTAGTAAGGTCTCTGAAGGACACAGCCCTGGTCCTGCCCGGCCTCCTGGATGGAGCTGGAGGCTCAGATCAGTGGCAGGTGATCCGCACTTGGGGATGAGCCTAACCCTCCTGAAACTGACTCTAGCCACAGGAGCAGCTGCAGAGGCATGCTTGGGCTCCCACTCTCCCCTCTCTGCATCACTGAGGCTAGGTACCTTTGGTTTCAAAAATGGATTAGGTAGGAAGGATGAAGGCAGCACTTTCGGTCTGAGAGCTGCAGGTCTGCAAGTGTCTCCATCTGAGCAAGGGGGAAGGGGTGTGTGGAGTGGCTGCTTCAGGTCTTGCAGGGACACTTGCATAGGCTGCCTTGATCCTGAGAGAGACATCACTGGAGGCTTCAAGGCTTGCAGGGACGGGCCAAGACCTGGGAATCCAGGGACAGATCAGAGCTGCATAAGGCATATGAAGAGCATCAAGTCCTCCCCAGGCGGGGCGTCACAGCACGGTTAGGACGGTGTCACCTCAAGGTCCTCCAATAGGTATATACCCTAAAAAAGGACAGACAGGGGCAGCAGTCCCCATCTACACACAAGGTCAAGCACAAGTTTCAACATCACACAGAGCTGACAAGGGGGATAACTGCGAGGGATGGAAGAGAGGCAGCGCTTCACACCCAAACACCTCTGCCAGGTTTCTGTGCACAGGGTGCTAGCTCTTCCAGAGCAGCAGCACAGACCCCAGCCAGGTGGGCAGGGGCCCCTCCTCCAGATACAGCATGTACGGTCCTCTCCTGCATTCTGGGTTTCACTGGTGTCCAAACCCAGCCCTTCGCTTCTCTCCAGAGGTGTGCAACTCCCAAGGGAACAGACCCCTGGCTGTCTTCTTCTTGGGGTCAGTCCCCACATTTCTCCCCTCAGTACCTACTCTGCCTCTCACCTCTGCCTTCAGAGTCAGCGCAGCTCATTCACAGATACTCCAGAGGCAGGGGCAGGTAACAATGAGGAGCAAGAGGTAAACCTGCTAACTGAACCAGAAAGGCAAGGAGGCCTGCCCATCCTCACTCTGCCCCAAATACTGTCACTTTCCAGAAAGAAGCCAAGCCCAGCTGAGCAGCCGATGAGGGTGAGGCAGATGGGTCGGGAGCAAGGGGCGCATATGGCAAGAAAGGCATCCTTCGGAAACATGTTGGCCTGGCGACAGCAGCTTGAATACTACGGCTTTGCTTTCGGTCTTGTTTCGGATCATTCTTCTTGTCTGTTATGGTTTCTTGGGCGGGGAGTGGGGGTGGGGGTGGGGAGAAGCCACCTATCCTTTTTTTTTTTTTTTTTTTGCCAGAGACACTTCTTACGAAACAGAACGAAACAGAATGGAGACACTGGGTCTACAGGGAAAGATGCACAGAGAAAAAAAATGAGAAGATGGAGATAATGAAAAATACTGTAGCCAACAGAAATAGGCAAGCGTGTGTGCCCGGGTCAAGGGGCATGTGGTGGGGCATGGTGAGGGACAGGGTACCCTCCAGTGAGTGCTGCCAGGGCTCTAGCTTTCCCACACAGGTGGCACACAGCGGGGTGCGGGCTCACTGGGAGAGGGTTTGGGAGGGCTGGGTGGTGGCTGGTCCTCTTGGTGTGGCAGACTTTCATACTGTACCCTTGTCCTGGAAGGTGGTGCCGACTTTGTGTTAGGTCTGCAGTGGCTTCATCTCCCTCTCTCCCCTCCTCCCACTTGCAAAGTAGTAGCTGTGCTTGGTGGCCTCCACTAGGCCAGAGAGTAGATGGCATTGACGGGTGATGTGGCCTCTGAGCTCTCGTTGCCCTCTGTCTCCTCCTTGTCCTTTTTCACTGTGTACTGGCCAATGAAGGAGCCATCCTCATTGAACTGACCCTCCCCGCCTTCGCCATAGTCCACCAGGCTGTCGTCACTCTCCTGCTGCTTGATGGTGCCGTCCAGAGACGTCTGGCTACCCTGCAGGGGCTTGTTGTCCTCATCACTGGCCAGAGAGAGACAGAGAATCAGGGACCTGCCCTCCCCACCCGGCTGGCTTCTCACCAGGTGCTGGCCCTGTATAGCTCCGAGGATGTAGACTCTGGGTCACCCGGTTCTTACCCCCTAAGGCAGCGGCCTCCACTACAGGAAATCTGGGGCCCCCACCCCTGGACTTCTGGCCCATGGCTCTTTCCAAGAAATTGTTCAGGAAGAGAAGCAGAGGATAGCCACTCTGTGATGCTGAGCCATAGTTTGGGAGACGGCATGGGGTGGCAAGAGCCAGGACAAGGAGTTCTGGTCCTGACCATGTCATCCTGTGGCTGTAGCCTGCCCAAGGAAGGTGGGCCTTCCATGACCTGCACCTCTTTAGAGTTTGAAGAGAACCAACCTTTGCCTTCTTTCCCACTTCCCTGTCTCAGGGCTCTCTTCAGATACATAGTTTATCGGCAAACAGCTGCTACTGCTTGGGATCTAGCAAGTAAGAGATGGCCTGGCACGAGGGAGAGGCACACAGAGAAGCATGAAAGGCCAGCACATTAGAGGAAACCACAGCAGGCCTGCAGGACCTTGCTAGACCTGGGGAGAGGGAGAGCTGGTGGGTAAAGTTATCTCTGTGCTTCTGAGGATGCAAAGGTCCTGCATCCCTCCCCAGGCTGGAACACTCTCTCTGCCCTTTAGGCTCAAAGGGGGGACCAGGTGCTGCTGGCTGTACTTCAGAAAGGAGATGGCACCCAGGCAGGAAGCTGCTGAGGGCCAGCAGTGGGGGTCTGGGGCCCGGGAGGTGGGCCACAGCGATGCCATACGGTCTGAACAGACACATGACGCCCACCCTCCAGTGCCCAGCCCAGGTTCAGTGGCTCCTAGATGTGAGGGAAATGCACAGCTGAGCTGCTGCCACAGTGGGCAGCACCTCCTACCTGCAGCACCAGGCAGCAGCTGCCAGGGCAGGCCTTGTGTGAGTGTTAGTACATGGGGCACGCTGAGTGCAGAAGGCTGTGTTCAGGAGGATGGCGGCAGAGAGAGTTCAGCGATGCTCCAGGTTGCTGAGTTTATGCTGCAAGTGGAACTCTGACAACCAGCAGGCTCTCACTGCTGCACCTCTCACCCTACTGCACCCTTCCTGCCCAGTGCTGGGCATGAGGGCTATCTAATGTGACTTTCAGGAATTCTTGTCTGGTTCCAGGCACCTCAGACAACTGTGCCACCCACCCCCCCCCCCAAAAAAAAAAGATAATTGTGACCACAGGATGGAGATATCCAGTGCCAGGCTCTTAGTTTTGGAAGGAAACACTGAATGAAAGGATACCACTGGCCTAGCTGCCTGTCAGCTCAGTCCCCCAGAAGTCTTGAAGGTCTGGGAGGATAGTCCTGGGAGAGAGCAGCACAGCCTAGCAGAAAGCTGAGGCACCAGAGGAACGGCGGTTGGCCAACTCCCCTTGCTCCCAGGAAATTCAGCTTTTCCTCTTCCTTACTCGTTTTAGCCTTTTCTCAGCCTAGGATGGGGGCCTGAGAGGAGGCCATGTGTGCACACTTGGTGCCGGCCTCAGCATGCTCCTGTGTGTGCCTCAGTGGGACATAGCCAGTGTCTTTGTTTAGCAATTCTGTGGTCTGGGAAAGGCAGAGTGCAAAAGTGAGCAGCTTCTCCCAGTGAAGGCTGCTGGCCCTGTCCTCACCCCTCCTCTCTGGCTGCACTGAGGGTCTGGTATGAGAAAGGACCATGGTCTTTGGAACTGAAAGCCAGTGTATGGCTTTCAGCCTACAGGAAGCTGGGCCTTGCTGGCTATGAGGACAACACAGGAATGGGAAGGGCCTCTCCTGCTGGCCCTCTTGGGAGGCTGATGGGGTGGTGGAGCTGGGTGGATGAGTGAGGCTCAGAAGCCACCAGGTGGGCCCCTCCCTGACTACAGCTCCTCATAACCCAATACTGATCTGGTCCTGCTTGCCAGGCAGTTGATGAGCAGGATGGCAGAAGCCCATAAAGGAAGAGGAGAGGTCTGAGGAAGACGGGGATGACCTGAGCCTGGATAGTAACCAGGTACAGGTGGAGCAGGAGGGCTCTGAGCAGACATTTTTTTCCCACTGCACTTGGTTTGCCATCCAGTGGACTGCTGCCAATGCTACCAAGCCTAGATGCAAAGGCCTGTGCAGATATGAGCTGAGGGGTACAGGCGGCTCAGGCAGAGGACTGCAGTTGTGACCTCCAGGCAGGCCCTGCTCTCTCTACTTCTCCCACTAGGTCACTCGGGGTGGACATGGCAGTTTGTGCAAATGTCTTCTCCTTGTAGCCTCAGCCCTCTCATCAAGGACTTGGGTGCTTCTCCAAAGCCTACTCTAGCTGAGCCTAGAGATACTGCCAGGTTCACGAGAAAAGGACCTAGAAGCCCTATTTCCTTCCACTCCTCAAGGCTTTGGGACAATGGACTCTCTGAGTCACTGTTTTTGGGACTGGAAGTGGAGTGCTGGCAGAGAAGTAAGGGCTGAGCTCACTTTGCAGTAAAAAGGCGGGAAGGTCTGAATGGGAGCTCAGGACGCTGAGTTGCACACGTGAATGGATGAAGGGGCACACTGGGGGAGCAGTCTCAGCTGGCATATCTGAGCCAGCTCATCAGGACACAGAGCACCTCTGAGCACATGCCCCCTGCTCCGAGGGAGAGGCACAGGCAAAGGCAGAGGCAGAGGCGACATTCCAGTGGGCGAGGCACATGGGTGTGGAGGCCTTCTGGCCAGGCCAAGTTGCTTTGAGTGAGGGCTTTGGGGGGCGGGGTAGCAGGTCACATACCTGTAGTCAAAGGAACCATCCTCTTCCTTGGGGTCTTCCGGGCCCAGGGGCACATCCTTCTTTTCTCGAACTTGGTCATCAAGAGAAGAGAAACATGATGAGTAAGAAGTGGTCTCCTCTCCCCAGCGCTCTGCTTGGGTGCAGTGCCAGAAGACACTGCCCTGGGTGCAGGGACACTCTGTTAGTAAGTCCCTATTCGAATCCTCACCTCCAATCCCAGTTCCTGCTTCCTGAACTCAGTCAGGTGCAAAGTTGGTTCTGCCACCTTCTCCTCACTCTTCGGAGGCTGTCACATCCCTACAGATGACCTCAATCTCCTCCTACCCAGCTCCCCTTACTTCTTCCCAGAAAGTCTTTCCAAGGGAATGGGTCCTGTCCTTTCCCTCGCCAAAGGAAAAAGCTGCCCCTGTCTTACTCTGCTCCATGTTATAATTATTTGTGTACATTGCTTATGCTGTAACAGAATGGTTATGGGTTGGTTCTTTCCTCAAGAGTAGGGGCTGTGTTTCTTCAAAGCTCCTGGCAGGCCACCTTGCTTAGGGAGGACACTGCTTACTCCTAAGGGATCAAGTGTTTCTCTACCACTCCTCACTCACTGGTTCTCTTTCCTTGAACTTCAACCAAGTCCTGTGGCACAGGCCTTGCTTGCCTCTGAGCCAGCTATGATGCTGAGGAGATACTTTTGCTTCTGCTATCCCTGGCACCTGGGGACTGTTTATGTGTCCTTTATGAGGAACAAGGATGGATCATCACCCCTACTTTTATTTTTATTTTATTTTTTTTGTTTCAGAACATTTTGTTTATTTATTTATTTTTATGCCCGGCTCAGCCTGCCCTGAGGGCAGGGCTGGCACAGCATGTGGTGCCAGGGATCAAACCGCAGTCCCTGCAGCCACCTAAGCTTTCCTAAGAAGGCGCTTTAGGCCACTGAGCCATCCTGCCAGGCCTCATCACCCCTACTTTTAAACAGGGGAAACTGAGGCCTTATGAGGAAAGGCACAGTCCTATCACTAACACTAGAGTGAAGCCCAGGGTCCAGTCTCTTGTGGTTCCTGGGTCACTCATTTTTTCAGCGTACAAGAAAGTTACTCTGAGGCTGGAGGAAAGGTGGGCAGCCTTGAAGAGCTTCCTGGAATGGGGTGCTTTTGAAATGGGCAAAGGATCATTTGATCTGGTGAACCCCTCAGGTATTCAGGTCAGGCCAGATCCCTCCCTCATTCTGGCTTTCTTGCTTATAGGAGGAAACTAGACCCAGAGCAGAAAATCAAAGTGAAAGAAAACATCAGCAGTAAGGAACTGCAGGTAGTACCTTGCTTTGTGCGCTCAGGGTCCTAGGGTCTGTGGGTGCCTCACAGGGTGAAGGAAATGAGAGCAGTTCTCCTCTCCCTTCTGTTCCCTCAGTGCTGAGGCTGGAACTGTGCATAATGTCAGGGAGGAGGAGCATTTGGGAAGCGTGCAGCATGGCCATGGGAGCTGTCGGCCAGGGAGCACTTTCATTCTGCAGCCCAGCAAGATTTTTGCTCTTGAGGTCATCCATTACTCTGTCTCCTATCACCCTACCCACCCCATCAAGGACAGATGGCTCTCTTGTCCATGTGGAAAGCAATCAATATTTTCAGAAGAAGGCCAGAGGTCCTTGTCTTTGACCTTGGTTTGTCTGAGCTGGAGGATCTTGAAGAGATCAGAAGAGAAATGATTCTACAGAAATTCAGGGAAGTCCAAAGCCCTTTAAGGGCCATGAGGACCCACTGCTGCAGACCATCCCTGACATGTGCCCACAACTGCTCCTTGTCCCACTGAGGGCCTGTCTCTGCAGGTGCTGTCTTGGGTATGATGTTCTGTACAGACTGCTTTTCCCCATCTTGTCTGACTGGGTCAGAGAAAATGCTTCACTTCCTTCCTTCTTTCCTGGGACTCAGGATCCTAATGAGATTTGAGCTTAAAAAAAAAAAAAAAAAAGAGCCAAGCAGATGGGTGGTGAGTCAAGGGCAGGGAAGGTCATTCTCAGTAGGAGCCAAGGCTCCTACCAGCCCCCTCTGGAGCTGCCTGGACCACACCATCTGCCCACCCTGGGCCAACTTAATTAATTCAAGGACTTGCTGGCAGCTCTAAAGTACACAGAACAGGCATGAGGACCATTGTTCCAAGCCCCAGCTCTGGCTGGGGACCTGGTGACTCACGGGACGCATCGCTTGCCCAGGCTGCCCACACGCTCACCTGGGTACTTGCCACCTCGACTCCTCTTGATGAAGCAGACAATGAGCAGGATCAGCACCAGGAGGGCGATGGCACACATGAGCCCAATGAACCAGCCCTGGGTGGCGATGTCTGCCTGGTTGTTGGTATAAGCTGGCAAGGAGGGTGGGAAGCAAAGCCATGAGTGGTGGCCCGAGAAGGCCAGGGGAGGAGGTGGCTGCTTCTCCTGGAGCCTAACAGGACCACTGAAAACCCTCTGGCCCCAACTACTCCACTAGAGGAACAAAAAGAAAATAGTTGAAGAGCCAAGGTCAAAAGGTCAGAAAACATGCAAAGAAAAGGGATGGGTGCAGGGAGCAGAGAAGCAGCAGAAAGCCAGATGGATTCTGTAGGCAGTGATGTTTCCTAAGATTGAAATGCAGCATCCTGGCAAGCCTGAGCAGTGGCTCTTGTGGAGAGGGGCCCAGGGCTGGCCAAGGGCACCCCTTTGGCAGTTGGATTCCCCCAAAGGAAGCCTGCACATGGCCTACCAAGGAGCAGCGCTGTGGTCACACTGCACACGTGCTCTGCTGTAAGACTGTCCTGCAGGCGCAGAGTGGCAAAAGCTCCCACCAGCATGGGCCCAGAACCATGGAGGCTTTGGCAGTGAGTTCTGGGTCAGATGCAGGTCTAGGCCAGCTTGTGCCTTTTCACACCGGCAGGTGGATCGTGCACTCTCTGGCAGCAAAGATGACCCAGCTATGAGCATCCCCAGCTGGGTCAGCCATGATGCTGGGCCCGTCCAGGTCACTTCCACCCAGGAAATGGCCCAGTGGTCTGTGACGCACCCACTTGTCCACTCCCAGCCCCTGCGGCAACAACGTGCCCTTGGGTTGGTGCCCAGAGACCTGTCTCCAAGGGCAGCAGGCCATGGAGGAACAAGAGCCCAGTTTCTGTGGATGGTTTTGGACCTGTCTCAGAAACCAAGACTTGAGGAGGGGGAGAACTCAAGGTACTGAACCCAGCCAAAGCAGCCCTGGGAGGGCCACACAGCAGCAGGACCACAGTGGGGGAACACAGGGACAGTGTGGGGACCCCAAGGCCTTGCAGAGTTCTAGGTCCTTATCATTTTATGGGCAGGGATCTGGGCGCAATCATATCCTCTGTCCTTCCTGGGGACAGATATGGTGAAGACCGACAAGCATGCTGTTTTGTGTTGTCCAAGCTCTGCCTGCCCAGCACAGTCTGAGCTGTAAAACAGTGAACAAAGAACATGACTGTAGTTATGCTGCTCTACATAAGCGGTGGAGAGAAGTCCACTTCTTCCACTTGGCAAGCCATTCCCCAGACAGCATGGGAGGATCTTCCTTGAGATGCAAGTAGGACCAAACTGCTTCCTGCTTCTGCTCTCTAGAGCTCTCACTGCTGCTGCAGAGAACCTGACCTTCCTTGTTCTAACAGACCAGCCTCTGTGGGAGCTGGCCTTGACCACCTCCCTATAATTGTCCACTCCTCCTTCTCATTACTCTTCATGACCCAGTTACGCTGGATGCTTTCATTCTTAGGGCCTTTGCACCTGCTGCTCTTCCTTTTCCACTTCTTTGCATTTTCTGTCGTGGTAGGCCCTCAGAAACTTTCCTGGGCCTTTCCAGCTTAAGCAAAGGCCTCACACTTAGGCCTACCCCACCACTCTGGAGCGCAGAGGTCTAGTTCATCCTTCTCACAGCACCTATCACCATCTGATAGACCACCACCAACCTGTATCTACCAGCACTGCCATTGGCTGGGAGCTGCTGTATGTTCTTTGCTACTCGTTGCCTACTTCATTCCTCACCTCATCCCCGTGAGGCCCAGGGGGACTGAGTGACCATCTCCAGGTCACAGAGTGGATGGCAGAACAGGGATGTGACTTCAGGCTGTGTGGCTCCAGAGCCTGCTTGTCGTCACCTGGACTCTGCTCCCACCCAGCAGGCAGCTCCTATTAGGTTTACTTTTATCTATCTATCTATCTATCTATCTATCTATCTATCTATCTATCTATCTATTTATCTAATCTAATCTAATCTAATCTAATCTAATCTAATCTAATCTAATCTAATCTAATTATTTTTGTGGTACGAGGGACTGAACTCAGGACCTTGCACTTACCAGGCAAGTGCTTATTCTACTGAGCCATCTCCCCAGCCCTCTTGTTGGGTTTAGTGTTTGCTCCCTGGGGCTGGAGTAGAGCTGCGTAACCAAGGCTGGGAAGTGAGCTTTCGACTCCCTGCTCTTCCTCTCTCAGCACCTTCCCTTGAACTGTTCCTGCTAACCCAGCTCTCAGCTAGGTGCCTGGCTATGAGTCTCCCGGCAATGGTCACACGGTAGAAAGAGACCATGCAGGTCCAGGCGGTACAGGTGGCCCTCATCTGCACTTTGCAGCCACCCAGCCATCTATCACTGCCACTGTAGCCAGCCCGGCAGCTGCCCACCCAGCACCATCTGAATCCCCACACTTCTCTGATTGCATTGTCTCCACATCTCTGTGGGCCTCACTGTCCACAGGTGCTCTGGAGACACTAGCTATGCACAGCCCCTGCCAGTGTCCCCACCTGTGTTGGAGGGCTCTCCTCCTCTCCCTCCAAAGCAACACCTGTCCCTCCCCAACACCTGTCTTGTTCCCAGAAGGACCTCTGAATTCCCCATCATTGTGCAGTTCCTCTTCTGTGCTCTCTCTTTCTCTGCTCTGTTAAATACATTGAGGTTTCTTGTAATTTTCTTTAAACAAATTTCTCATGGAACAGCTCATGCCTTTTGAGCTGCAGCTCACGTGCCAGGTGGAGTCTTCTCCTCCCTCAGCTCTAGATCCCTCTCCACCTGTTTTTCACCCCAGTAAGCTGACTTCAAGTATCTCCATACTGAGTGCTTCAGCTACAGCTGCCCAGCAGACCTCTCCCAAGCCCACCTCTGCACCCTGATGTGGCTGGCCATAGTGCTCCTGCCCTGACTTTCCAGCCAGCAATCCTTTTGTTCACCTCTATTGTTTCTGCAGCCAGCTTCACAGCTGCGGGCAGGGCTGCCCCCCTGCTAGCTCTCAGCTTGAATGCAGTACGTGTGTGTTTTTGTTTCTGTCTGTGGCTCCTCCAGCTCTGTGGCTCTGCCAGCGACTTTGCCACTCTCTCCCTTTTTAAGGACTGTGGTTGCCCCCTCTAAAACAGCTCACCTCAATGCTGCATTCTAGGGGTGTTCACTCATCTCATGCCTCCCGGTGCCCACAGGCACAGTGAGATTTGTTACGATATTTCCACCAGACTGCACCAACTTGCTTTTTCTTGCCATACGGGGCTCAGCTACTCAGCCTGGACTTCAGAGAGCTCTGCAGTTTCCAGACCTGGCTGGCAGCCCCCCTCGCCCCACGCCAGCCTGGACCATCGCTCTTCCTGCTCATCACCTTCCTCCATTTCCCTGCACCCTGAGGCTCCCATTGCTCCAGCACACACCATGTCTGCACTCTGATCTCATTCCTGAATATTCCACGCCAAGGTCACACTGAGTTGTTCTGTTTCCTGGACTCTATTTCCAATGGACCTATTCAGTCTTGAGACTAAGAGATCTTTTCGAGGCTGCTAGAACTTAGTATAATGCTGGCCAAGGAGCAAGTAGTTGGGATCAGTTCAACTCTGATGTAATGTGGTTAATCTGGGATCCTGCTGTGGGTTTTCCTCAATACTAGCAAGGGTCATAGGGTCACAGGGACTGAAGCCTGGCTTGTCCCGGTATGACACTAGAGCACTGGTGAAGGAATTACTCCCTTTGTCTGTGGACAATGGTGCCTAGCCTCTGCAGAGAAGTACCTGCACCACCATTTCCTGCTACTGCTTCTACCATTCCCCACAGCATTCCCTTTCTTTGGGGAAAGAAAGTCATGGATTTCCTGGGAAATGGCTACAGGGGAAATTTACAAAGCAAAAGTAGTTTTTCCACTCTGACAGTACTAGGTGAAGTCCTTTCTGAAAATATCAAAGCATTTCCAGTGAAGTGTGGAAGGCTGTTTAAGAGCAACTGGGGTCTGGGGAATGATGGGCTCGGCCACACGTTGTCAAAGCAACTTTGTTTCTCAAGAAGCAAAAGAGATTTAGGAGACAATGACCTCATTTACAGTGGGACCCTGCAGCCATGACCCTGAGAGAAAGGCATTTTAGTGAGGCTCCAAGGCAAGTGCATTGACTGCTAGTGCCACACTCAACCTGCGAAGCTGGTTTCCAGAGTCCTCATGGGCCCCGTGCTTTCAACAGTGACCAGTGCCTTTACCCTCACCATCTCCAGACAGAAGTGACAGGAGCCACAGCAGCATCCTGTCACTGGACTCCAGGCCCAGCAAGCTGAGGTCTGAATCCTCTCGAGCTGAACTGGAAGGCTTGGCACACAAGCTCCACACCATACCCCACATGGGCAGTATCCCCGCCAAGCAGACAGTTCCACTAACTCCTGTGTCTATCTGACTTGGAGGAATCTGGCTTGGCCATAGGAGACGGGCCATTACTCAGTCAGTAGAACTACATTCTAGAAATAAGGGTGGAGTAGCAAATATATAAGAGAGATGTTTAACTTCAAATATCTTTGCCTTGCCTGATTTTGCTTAAGTACCACTATGAACTCCCCCACCCTGCAGTCCCTCCTGTCTTCCTGAGGTCTGAGAAGGCCACTGCCTGATCTCAGGTCCACCATCAGTGTCCCCTAGGCTGTTGCCCCAGCCCAGCCCACATAACCAGTCTGGACTTCAGTGGGGAAGAGCGAGTGGATCTTTGATAGACCAGGTTATACAGCTGTAGCCTCTCAGGTCTCTGGCTCCAAAAGCTTCATGAAGGTAATTAACTTTTTTTTTATTTTTTTAGGGAAGGGTCTACAGGGTATCCAGAGTTTCACTACTAGATTGGACTTGGTAATGCTCTGCCTGTTTACAGCCCCCCCCCCCCCCAAGAGCTGGGATAACAGGCATGTGCCACCATACCCAGTCTGTCTCAGTTGCCATCTCAGTGGGATCATGCCTCAGGGCCAGGCTGGGTCTGCAGGCCTGGGGATCGAACTCTAGGCCCCTACTCCTGCTTGCAGGTATTTTAATCTGTTAAGCTATTTGGTCAGTCCTGAAGGTAATTAACTTCTAAGTGGAGTCTTTCTTGGGAGGGCTGGGGAGCCTGTTAGCATCCTCAGTGGTTGCTTTTCTTTTCTAAGCTACTGCAGCCTTTTGCATCAGCAGACTGAAGTGAGGGACTATGGTTGCCTAAAGGACCAGTAACTGGGCCTGGAGAGGCTCACAGATTCCTGCTTTGATGAAAGAGGGCTCTGGGGCATCCTGCAGACTTGGCTCTAGAGATCCACCATAAGAAATAGCATACAGTTCTGAAGGACTTGGACACTCGTTCAGAGCCACATGCGGACTTCGAAAGGAGCAAATACTTTCTTTCCCCAGGTAGCCTGCACATGGTAATTTCTAGCTAGCCTGGGTGGGAAGCGATGATCTGAACTCAGCCTGCCTTCTCCTACCTGCATGGGGAGGAGTCTGGGAGGATTTTTCTGTGCTTCGTGCCTTAGTTTCTTCAAAGGTAGATAATCAGAGTGGCCCTCTGCAGACCAGCCCAGGAAAATCAAAATCGGCACTGAAACCCATATTGAGAAGCATATATAAGTCATTATTATTTTCTTCTGCTTTGCCTTCTTAATGCCTGGAAGCAAATTGGGACATCCCTTAGGGCAGAGATTACCCCTTTTCTCTTTCCTGATCTTGCCTTGCAGCTGCAGGACTGAGCACCTACAGAGACAGAACCTTGAGAGGAGGCCCAAGTGGCCTTTCAGAATTCCGTAGGGTGGGCTGCTACTCTCATATGTATCATCTTTCATTTCTGCTTCTGTGCTGGACTCAGGTTTATAACAAAGCAAAATCAAATGCATGCATGGGTGAGCAAGAGCTTAGGACCCCGACTGGGTCACAGTCCAGCCACCTGCTCTGCTCGATTAACTGTCTCACTGCCTGGCTCCTCTTGCAGCCCCAGCCTGAATGCTCACTCACATCCTAGCCCCCCGGATCAGCCTTGTCAGGCCAAGCAGGGAGTCAGATTCCCTGAGCCTTGATGGTATGCTAATACGTAGGACAGGTGGGGCGAGGGGAGGACAGTCAGGAGGGACCAGGTTACAGGGCTGGGGTGAAAAGCAGTCCAGATGGGGATGACTCCCAGGATGCCAGGATCAGCCTTGGCAGACTAGGCTCTGGAGGACTAATGAATATGCAAGTCAACATTCACAAATTCATATAAATCACTGTGGGTTTCTTCCCTTTCTATCCCATGTGTCTAATAGCCTGCATCTGATTAGAACATCCCTAGAGGCAGGGACCAATCCTTTTCTCTCTTAATCTATCTTCCCTCCCCTCCACTTAGCCCCAGGGCTTAGCACACAACCCACATGGCTATTCCTCTGGCCAATTTTAAAGATATAGCCATGAAGATAAGCAAGAGCCCATACAGTCACCAGCTGCCCCAACAGCAGAGAGAGTTCTAAATCTTGTCTCCTCTCCTGAGCCCAGAGAGCCTGTTCACCTGACATAGGGAAGATGCTTTTCCATCAATAGCAAAAGCCTTGACAAAGCTCAAGTTTTTTCCTCTCTCCTAGCATAACAAAATGTTAATTTTTGGGCAAGACAAATGGGACATAATTTAAATAAAAATAACAGAATTTAAACAAGGTATGTCTCTCATTGGATTTTTTCTTTTCTTTTTTTTTTTTTTTTTTCAAATCAGATGATAGAAGCTGGGGATATAGCTTAGTTGCATAAGTGCCTGGCAAGTGCAAGGTCCCAAGTTTGATCCCCAGTATCACAAACAAAACAAAAGAAAAGAAAACAAAACAAACAGTGGATTACTTAAGTGCACGGCTCTTCTATCTTTAAAAAAAAAATCAGATGGTGCTGACAAGGCAGTACCACATGTACTGACGCCTTATTTGGTTCTTGAGTCAGAATCCCAGGACAGCCTTATCCCCAATCCCACATGCATTAGCAAGACCTTGAATGCACTGGTGTGGGGGGGTCTACATGGCTCTCCAGCACTCCCAAATCCAGTGACCAAATTTGCAGACGCCAAGCCCTTTTGTTTCAGGCAAAGCAGGGGACCACAGCTTCCTGCCCTCATTATACAGTCCTTTGTTTCCTTCTGATTCATGCTCAGCCCACCGACTTGGAATCGGCTAGCCATCCACTGGGCATGTGCATCTGGCTCCTCTGGCTCCCCAGGGGCCTTGACACCCCATGCAAGGCAGAATGGAGTGGAGATGAGTCTTCTTTTCAAGATGAGCAGGAAGCTGGGAATGGTGATGAGAGGCCCCATGCTTGCAGGGGGTGGCCAGGCCAGCTCCCCTCTCACCTGTACTGGTCATAAAGGTGATGACGGTACTGCTGATGCCCTCGTTGTCCCGGGGATAAATCCGCAAGGTGTATGTCATCCCGGGATAGAGGTCTGTCAGCTGTATAGGCTGGGCCTGAGCCTTAACAGGGATAGTTTTTTTTGTATGGTTGCCTGGGGAACAGAAATCTCTGTGAGCCTAGAGCCAGGCACCGGGAGCTGAAGGTTCCTGCCAGAGGCAGAAAGGGTGGGGAAAGGGGTAAGCGGATGGTGGTCCAGTCTGCTGTGCAGGCCAGGAGGCTATTGGGTAGTTCCCCATGCTGGTCCATGCAGTGATATCCCTTATATGACATCCCTTTCACAGGACATTGTTTCCTCTCCTAAACTTCCCGGTCACTACGGTCTTTGCACTTAACACACATGACCTCCTCCTTCAAACTCTCAGTATGTCAGCCAATGCTCAGTTGCCCCAGAGTGATTCACTCCCCATATGGGATCTTCCTGCTTAGAGTCTGAGCCCGTTAGTTACTGCATGGTAACTAACATGTAGATGAAACAGAATTCAGCTGCTGGCTCTCACTCCTGGTTTTCTCTCTCATTTCCATCCCAGTGGCAAATTCTCAAATCAGGAAAAATGTATGCCTTTGTATCTAAGCTCAAACATCTGGACCAAACTAGAACTTCAGATCCTGTGGACATCAACCTCTCTGCCAGCTAGGATGAACTCAGTGCTGGCTTCAAATTTCCTAAGGGATCTTTGGATGGGTTAGCCTGGGTGGATCTTCTGCTGGATTATTTGTTTCATGCTTAAAGTACATGCCAGAGGGTGGGCTTGACTTCAGAGGACCAGGGACCTTTGCTCATAGGAGACAGAGGCCCTGCTAGTATGACCATACTTTGCATGCTAACCAGTCTGTACCCTTGGTTCCAAGTTCTGGTAAAGTATGAACAGCTCAGTACAAGCCACCAGTTCTTTGGGACAAATGGCTCTGGTCATCTCTCAGTGTGGGCCATCTGTGAACTGGAGTAGCCTGTCTAGTGGAGACATTAGGACACATAGAGACGGAGTTAGGAGATACGAGGGGTGCTTTGATACATTTGGGGACTGTGGAGAGCCTTCACTTGGGCAGGAAATAGACAAAAGGGTCATGTTCCATGGGTCCTCTGAGCATATGCAACTTAATGGCTTTAGTAATGTTTCAAAGCCCTTTCGCTCTCCTTGGGCCTATTCCTCTCACTCTGCAGCCTGACTGCATATTGATTTCATTAAGCTATAATTAAGCCAGACTAAAAGGCTTCTCTGAGCCTGGGGGAGGACACAAGATCACTGTAATGGCATCTACTGCTCCCCACTGCACCACCCTGCACAGCAATGCTTACTGTCGATGTACTCAACCACAAAGTCGGTTCCGGGCCTGAAGTTGTGCTTCCACGTGATGTTGGCCCATTTACTGTTGGAGAGCACCGTGACGTTCCATATGAACTGCTCATCAGGGGCTGAGGGGGATGGGTTAGAAAGGAGTTAGTGAGGAGGGGGTGGCATGGGTGACACGGACAGAGCACGTGTGCACATGCACACAAATACGCATACATGCACAGCCAACTGAGAAAAGGTAGAGTCAGAAGTGGCTGTGCATAGGGCCCAACAGAACTCTAAGCTGAAGCCTCGGTGGCCAGGGCAGAGGTAGCCATCCAGGCACGTGCAGGAGCAGTCAGGAGGACAGAGATGAGAGCTGGAAACTGTCTATGTGTCCACATGGGCCAGGTAAGGGTGCAAGAATGGGTTTAGACCCATGCCACTTGTGGCTCTACCCTGGGTTTGTCTCCTTAGATCTTTATGGCAGATTTGAACAGCATAAGGACATGGGTTACTGCAAGGTCCCATGGTTGGGATGCTGATGGAGAGAGACGTACAAGCCTCTTCCCCTTTAGCCATCGAATTTCTATGGGAAGGAAAGGAGTAGACTTTGGAAACCAAGCAAGGCTGGGGGTACATCTCAGTGCTAGTGTTTGTCTAGTATGTGGGTTGGACTGTCCTGGGTTTCATCACTAGCACCACCAGAAAAGATCAAGGTGGAACTATGAGGAGATATACAGGAAGGAGAGACCAAATTTGAGAGCTTCTAGGCTGCTACAGAGAAGGCAATGGAAATTCAGGCAGGTGACTCTGGCGACTTGGCCTGAAAGAGCCTAGGTGATACGTACAGCAATGACTGAAGATCCCCTACAGAGGTTGGGAGCCTAGAACCACAGGACCCCAAGTTCACAGACAGAGCGAACCCTTCCTCTGCCTGTCATGGTGCAGTCTGAAACCACAGCCTGCGTATAGCAGAATAGTGATAATCTTCAAATATAATCACTTCTCAAGAGTGATTACCAGCAGTCTGTACCATTTTCCAGCAAAGATCTAATAGTGGAGGGCTAGCAAGACAGCTTGTATCTCAAAGACTTTACAAGTGTGGCTCCTGTTTACTTTATTAGCGTGCAAGGGGGCACTGTCACCAACTCACTTGTCAGAATAAATGAGCAGGGTGCACTGGTGGTGCATTTATTCATTATCTATGTGGCATGTGACTGAGTCTGCTTGGCTGGGGAAGTGATAAAAGACTTCATTTTCACTTCAAAGAAGTATCTTTTCTGCTACAACCTTGTTGGCGGCTGGGTGCCCCAGGTGAACATGAGGCGTGTTAAGTGAGGGCCACGCAAGAGCTGCACAATGGCACCGGGGGGCATCCTGTGTGGGGAGGTGGAAGCCAGGCGTCTTTGCATGTCTGTCTGATGTTTTAATTGGACTAGTCGTTTAAACCACTTCAACCTTGGTGCCTCAGAATGTCATAGCTCCGGTTAATGAGAATGAATGATTAGCTAGGATCTGGAGACTGGAGTTTCTTCCCCCTTAGTCCTGGACCCTGCAGACTAGCTAGGGAATTTGTGTTGGAGCAGTTTGGCTCCCAAGGTAATACTGACTCCAATCTGCTTGTTTTAAAAGGGAGTTCTTTCAGAAAAGGACAAACAGTGCAGAATTAAAATTGGAGGCAGGCATCATGAGGTGGTGGCCACTAAAGAACTGGAAAGTCTGAAGCGTAGGGCAACAAGAGCTAGTGATAAAAAGCAAAAAGGGCCAGGGAGAGGAAGCACGTGTTGTTTCACTGGGTCCAGGTTATGTATGAGGCATGGAATATCCTTGAAATCTAAAAAAATACACTCTGAAGGCAAACAAAAAGGCCCTTATCACCCCCTGAAAGGCACACTGTGGAGCATTTTGTCCTAAAAAAAGATGAAACTTCATTTAAGAAGTCCTGGGTGGCAGTGTGGTGCTGCCTTGTCAAGGGAAGCTGAGATGGCTGAAGAATATCCCTAAGCTCTTGATAAGACCAGGACTGTGGTCAGGCCCTCTGCAGTGTATCAGACATGGCAGAAACTCGGAGTAGGGTTAAATGCCAGCTCCATGTGGCAACAAGGCTGATCTTTCCAGAAACAAGTGTTTCCTGGGGAGTAACATTTCATCACGCTGTTCTTGGAACTTTTCTGCAAACTCCATGTTCTCTTAGGACACAAATCCTGTTTAGTGACAATGCCCCACTGAGGGCCCAGAGAACGCCAATCTCCAGGTCATAGCGGATGGCAGCCTCTAACAGTCTAGAAAGTTCTTCTTGGCCAGCTTTTCTCTGATTGCATGTTGTTTAAATCCTAGATACTGTACCTCTAAAGCAAATCTTATTTTCAAGATTTGAGGTGGACATCAGTCATGAATCCCTCTTCTTATGAGCTGAGTTAAATACTCCCAGGAAGTGGGGCAAGTGAAGGCTCAGGGCTACAGGTCTTCTGGGAGGCATGCTACGGGCCTCCGCTGGCCTTGAAAGCTGCCTCCTGTTGCATGTGCAGCTGGCCTGGGCCTTGGGGAGCCACACATGTGCCACTCTGCGGCAGTAAGACTGTTTGATGCTGGGGACTTGGGAGGGTGGCTGCATTCTCCAGATCTCTTCATGCCAGAAGGGCAGGGCTTCCTGGCGTGGCTGCATGATGCACATTTTTGTAGTTCCACAAAGCAGGGGTCTCTGGAAAGATTGCAGTTTTTCTCTCCCAGAGTGCATTTGGGAGCACAGGGAACACGGGTGGGAAGAGTGATGGAGCACCCTGGGCTCTGGGGGTGACCTGGCAACACCATTTCCTCGCATTTCCTGCAAGCTCAGACTGTCTTCTTTTTAGGGGGCATGGCGGTGGTGAAGATGGATCCCAGGGCCTTTTGCATGCTAGGCAAGCGTTCTACCACTGAGCTACATCCCTAGCTCTTTAAACATCCTTTTTTTAAAAAAATTGAGACGATCTCATTTGGTTGCCTAAATTTATGATCCTCCTCATTGTGTCCCAAACAGCTGGGACTATAGGCATGCACCACTATCCCCATCCTGATGCTTTAATAGGGCATTTTGTAAGAATTCCTTGGGAAAGAGGGACAAGAACGGAGTGGGGGTTTGGGGACCAGAGTCGCTGATCCCAATGGCTAGATAGGGAAATGGCTGGAGCCCAGAGCTCTGTCAAGCTGTCTGTTCAGCATCAGTCCTTTCCATTCCTGTCATTCTTTCCCTTCTGGAGTGATTGGCCCTACACTGATTGTGACACATCTTTAGAGCCAGCCCTACCATCTGGGGCCTAGGGGGATGGTCCATAAAACAACTTGCATTTGAGTGCAAGGACTGGAGGCTGGAGAGTAGGGTACTGAATATGGAGTCCTGCTACTGGACAGAGTTTGTAAATAACATAAAAGAAGCTGCTGGTAACACCACTGTAGACCCCACCCAGTTGCAGAAGCCTGGGGCTTGTTTCCTGGGACAACTGTGAGATGGTGCCACCAAGGAGATGGGAAATAGGGCAATACCAGATTCCTGCATCTTACTCTTGGTGCCGATGGTGGGAGGGCTCTCCGTGGTGGTGGTGGTGGTGGTGGCGGCAGTGGTTGTAGTAGTTGTGGCAACGGTGGTGGTGGTGGTTGTGGCGATGGTGGTAGGTGCGACAGTTGGGATGATGGGGACTGTTGTGGCTTCGGTGGTGGCAGCAGAGGCAGTATCATCAGTACTGCTCACAGCGCCTATCGCACCCTCGGTAGTCGGGGGCAACGTGGGAGGTGCTGAGAGGAAAACGTAAAACAGCCAGGTTGGGTTGGTTTAGCTGTGCCCTGCCTGCACATTCTGCCCCCGCGTGCAAGGCAGGCAGCCCAGAAAGAGGGTGTTGGAAACCAGAAGCCTCCCCAAGCATCACAGACTAATGGCTGCGACAGACCACAGCCAATGCGGACACAGCTGTAGGAAAGGAAGAGAATGAAGCCCGCTGTGCAGCTCATTTTCTTCTCATGGTCTGTGTGGCTCAAAGCACCCACATGCACCCAGCTGAGGATGAGGGTGGCACACGCTGAAGTCACTCAGACCCCAGGGACAGCACGGGGTCCTAGCCAATTGCCAGGTAGACACAGGCCCCAGCAGCACCAGTTGGGTCTAGTCCTGCAGCCCTGGCCTTAGAGGTATGAGCTCCAGACTGCAGGGGTTTGGGGAGCCCAGCGTTCCAAATTTTGCTCCAAGGTACTTTTGTCTGCTTTCCTTCTGCCAGTCACCCAGACCAAGGCACTGGATAGGGGCTGAGGGGGGGGGAGGACTTGCATGGTGCCAGGTCGAGGCTGAGCTCCACGTTCTCCCTTCCTGAAACTGTCCTGTTCCGTGCTGACCTCTGTTAACTGCCGTTCTCTCTGGGAAATCTGAGGCCTGGGCACCTTAGTCCTTTCTGCTTGCACTGGAATCTGGGAAAAGGGGCACTAGTGACTTCACAGTGTGGCTGGTGCTTGGTGACATATCTTCCACAGATGACAAGGAAATCCCAGCTGCTGGCGAGCCTATGCTGGGCTTCTCCTTGCTGTCTATATCATCACCTGGGCACAGGGCAGCCCAGACCTGGGCTTAGTCTTACAATGCCATCTTCTTCCTACAGTTACTTTCTGATGCCAGCTGGTCCTGAGGGTTAGCTGTGTATATGTGACAACCTTTTTTTTTTTTTTTAACGTGACAACCTTTTCATAGGTTCCCTTCCTTCTCTAGAAGAGACATGGGCACTAACATAGGACTGCTTTATCCTTACTAAGTACTTTCTGAAGCTGAGAATGATGAAAAAGGCTAGGATACATCAGAGAGGCAGAGCGACCTCTCCTCCTTGTACTGTATCTCCTGTGACTTAATCAGTCTACTCTGCAGTATTTATGTTAGTGGGGCAGTAAGTAGTCAGGAACCTCAGACATAAACAGACAACTCTAACTCCCAAGAAACATTGATATCCTACCCTATCTCAAATCTCCAGAAGTTCAGGGGAAAAAAATCCCCTGTCCCTTCCCACCCCTGGAGAAATGATAAGTCTGAGACAGGAAACTGCCAGAGAGCTTTCTATAGAGGAGAATCAAGAGATCTTAAGCCTTTTAGCCATAGCCTAACCAACAAAGCCCTTTCATTCCCCCTGGCCTCCAATATTATCAGTCCCTGAGAGAGGAGGAAGGAAGGTTCCTGGGGTCCCTAGTCCTCCCTACTGGTAAGATCAGAGATCTACTGGGCCCTGAGGGTGGTGACCACAGGAGTCACACTGGGGAGCTCACTGGGCCCCACATACCCTAGACACTCCTGGGCAAGTACAAAACCAACAAAGTAGCATTTCCCAAACCCCAGACAATGCTCAAGACATCAGGAAGGCTAGCGTGGTGGGCCCTACCTCCCTGAGTCTTCATTTATATTTAGTCCCAAGGTGGTCCAGGCAACATGCTCAGCATGAGGGGTTGCGCATGTCCCACCTACCAAGATGCTCTGTGCAGGTCCCCCGCACCCCAGAAAGCTGGAGAGACCCACTCTGAGGTCAGGTCCTCAGGCTGCTCAGTGTTGCTGGGATGAGCCGGGAGAGGCTGTTGTCCATCTGGGCAGGACTGCTCTAACTCAGTCCCTCATCAGTAGTATATTTCTACTAATTCCTGGCAGATGAATTGCTTGCTGGGGCCTTTTCCATGACTGTCTAGAGGGATCATCAGAAATCACTCCTTGGTAACTGGAATCACCTATAAAGGGATTCAGGCCCTGGGTTTTGTTTCCTCTCATTTCCATGGGCTGTATGTTCCCAGGTCCCCAAATCCAAGTCAATCATCTGCAAAACTATACACACTCACATATCCCTTGGCCCTCACCCAAGCAGAGATGATATGCCCACACCTTCCCACCTGCAGCAGGCCCAGGAGCTTCCCAGAGCTGTGGAGAGCAGTGAGATAGTGCCAGCTAACCTACAGCATGTGTGCGGCAGTGGGCACACCAGCCAAGGCACCCTGGTACCACCCAGCAGCCAAGCCTCGGATAACAGCACATACAGGGACAGTATTGGCATTTTGCAATAAATGGGCTTTGGGTTACAGATTGGGCAATCAGTCTCTAGGAGCTTTGCTAACACTGGACTAGAATGTGTTCCTCCCTTGGCAACACTGATCAGAGACAGGATGAAAAGTGAGTCTGGTCGTGCTTCCAGACCACCTTGTCCCAGCCACACTTTTCTGCCAAGTGTGCAGGAAGAAAGCAGTTCCTGCTGATGACGGCTGCCTAGATGCTGTCTCTGAAGCTCAGGGGCAAAAGTCAGTGCACTGGCAAAGGGAGAGAGGAAAGGAGTCACTGTGTAGGTGGCCTCCCAAGGTGCTCACTATCAGTTACTGTGGAGGATACAACCTCAGTTGGCTGAAGTCACAGCTGGTGAATTAATGTGCCTCTGACCCAGGGTGGCCAGCAACATCAGCATGAGGAGGGAGGACAGAGGCAAGAAAGAAAGGACTGACAGAAAGCACAGTGGGCTCAGGAGCTGGAGCTGTCAAAGGTCAGACAGAAAAAGGAGACATAATTTCCCTAAGGAAAACCACCCCCTCCTTGGGCCCAGGGACATGGAGATCACTTCAGCCCCTGAGCTGAATTGGGGGAATGGAAAGAGTCAGTAAGGCCCAGCAGAGGGGCCAGGGAGATAGCAAGGACTGGGGAGACAGGAGGGGATGGGGAGATAGCTCAGTAGAATAAGCGCTTGCCTGGCAAGCACTAGGGCCTGAGTTCAATCCCTGGTTACACACACACACACACACACACACACACACACACACACACACACACACACAGGCCCAGCAGGGGCTATGTCCCTGGTAAGAGTGTCATTTCTAGCCATAGTAGGACCACCAGGCTTGGTGACAACCCTGGTCTGTGCTCAGTGGAGACCATAGCCTGGCAACTCAGAAAATAGAGCAGGGGCCCTCAGCACCTAAGGGGGTATCTAGTACAAGCCAGAACTTGAGGCCCAGGTGCCCACCACAGCTAAAGCACTACCAGCCCCTCGGAAGGCCACAAATTCACTGAAAGCTTCCACCAAGGATTCTCTATGAGAGCTTCAGAGAGCACTGTGTAAGAAATAGAAAAAACTGTGGAGATGACATGCCTCATTCCTTTCTTTTTTCAGAACTGGGGATCAAACTCAGGACCTTGCTCTTGCCAGGCAGGCACTTGTGCCCCTGAGCTATCTCCTCGGCACTCATTCATTTCTGTCCCTGAAACTTACCATTGAGTTGAACACCCATCAGGAGCCTACCCAGCATTTGCAGATCTGAGCTGCATCAAAACTGAAGACAAAATGTCCAGACATACCAAGGTGGAATGCTCAGTCCAAAATCATCCACATGGTGTGTGATCCACCCTGGCCAATCACAGATTGTCAGACAGATGGGTAGCAATCGGAACAGACTGCAGATACAGGTGGATATGAGGGATTATCTTTGCTAGGAAGATATGAATAGATCAGTTTGAGGGAAAAGGCCCAGGTTTGGAAAGGATGAGCAGGAGTGATGGGTTGGACACTGGACCCATATGAAAAATGTACAACCTGAGCTCCATAGCTGGCACTTAACGGATGGCACAGAAGGTTCTCATATATGCAAAGCTAACAACATCTGATATTATCAGCACATCCCGTCCAAAAAAGTGCAATCTGCTTCAATCAGCCTGGCACATACAAGTTGGAGCCTTGCAGACACATGTGATTGATGGGCAGAGTCCCTGAGCTCCTTCTGTGTAACATGATGAGCTTGGATCTTTTCTAAATAGAAGTAGGACACAGCAGAAAAGTTTAACCATGAGGCATAAAACATAAAGCTAGATTAGTATGCTGAGCTATAAAAGGCTTAAATCAACAGTTTCCGACATTGCCAGTTCTGTCAATAATCCATTGCGATTATGGAATACTGGATTATGTATACAACTACTTTCAATGGAAGAATTTTTTTGTTCCAACATTGATTAGAAAAATTATCATGTCCACATCCTGTGCTCTGTATAACTACAATAAGGATAACAATATACATTGTATCAATTATTGGGAATGTACTACTACCGTGTTTTGAAAATGTCACATTAAAAAAAAATAGGAGTAGGAAATGGGGTGTTTGGAGTGACATTTGTCATCTCTCTCATAAGTGCCACTCCTGAGAGGGCAGCACAGGCTGGTGCAGATGCCTGCAGACCAAGGCAGACTCCCTGCTGCAGGACCCCCTGTCTTGTAGGGAGCCAGAATGAAGAAGGTGGACAGGTAGCTGCTTGACCAGGGAACTTCAACCTGATGTGTCTGATGCCTTCCCTGTAGGCTACCCTGAGCTCCTGCTATAATCGCTGTGAGACAGACTCATAGGAACTTGAATCAGAAAATCAGGAGAGCCCCAGCATAGCAAGGGTTGCTTTCTCCCTGGTTCCCTGGCTCTGGACAACCACTCCAGCTCCAGTGGAGGTAAGAAGACCTGTGGGGGGGGGGTTCGTGGGCCCTAGCTGTCCTGGATTATTGGTAGGTGGAGGTGGTGAAGAGGACTGAAGGAGGGAAAGACAAGAGCTGCTCACCACCTACAGATTCTGCAAAACACACGCAAACTCAGGGAAGCAGGGTATGCAACAGAAATAGAACCAAACTAGAAATGGGGCAGGGAGACAAATGAGCGAAGGTGGGGAGGAAACCAAACTAGGCAAGGGGCCATCCTTTCCCTACATGGAGCCTTGGTCCTTTGCTGCTGCTCAGCTTTGCCCCTGCCTGCATCTTACTTAGGGAGATAGTGGTGAGCCCTTCTTCACAGCCCCTGCACTGCCAGTGAACCCTGGTTTCATTTCTCACCTGAAACAATTCAGCTCAGAGAGACAGGAGAGGAACCAGCTGCCTAGCTTTTTCAGATTAGGGGTACGATTTCTGTGGTGACAAGTCCTTTGATGGTTCTCAAACCCACACCACAAGGACTAAAGGAAGAACACGGCAAGCAGGTCAGCTCCTAAGCCACGGTGTGCCTGCCTAGCCACTTCCCAAACCTGGAGAGTGGAGACTGTTCTTAATGCTAAAGACTGAGAACCGGAAGGGCGAGGAGACCATCTGCCCACAGTGACCCCTGAGACTCCAGCTTCTGGAGCACCTGCCCTACCTGAAGACATGTGTACTTGTTCTCTGTGGCCAGAGCCTGTGGCAGGTGACAGATCTGGTGCCGGGGCCCCATGCAGCATGCACAGCCAGCATGCATAGCACACTTACCCTTTCAGGGCATGGTGGCCTGACCTGGAGCCAGCTGCTCCCCCTGCCCCCACTCCAGTATGCCTTCTAGGGCTGGCTTGGTGCTCTGGGCTGCCAAGTCCAGGAGGGCTCAGGCTGTGCACACCAAGTAACCACTTGGCCTCAGGAAAAGTTATAGCATCAGAGATCAGTGAGGAGCTCAAGGGGGACCCTTTCCAAACCACTCTCCATCTCAGGAGAGGGCAAGCATTAAGTGAAGGGGACAGCACACTTGCTCTCCTCTGGACTGCACCACACTCGGGGCAGGCCTGGCTTCCCTGCCACTGAAAGGGTGAGTTGGGAGCATGCTTTGGCCCAAGCTTCTCTTCCTGTTCCACCCTGGCTGGTCTCCACCTATGCTGCCCCATGCCACACCCGTTACCTCTGCTGTTGGTACGGTACCTGCAGTTGGAGTAGCTTCAGACACAGCACCCAAGATGGCCAGAAGGAAGGAGGATGAGAGAAGGAAGAGAAAACAGACCAGAGGTGAAACCACAGGACAAGCAAGCAGAGATCTGGCTCACACCTGACCCGGATGTATGGCCAGGTGCTGGCTATGGCCTTGGGGGTGCCAACTGACACTCAGGGTGATAGATAGTCCTCCCAGGGTCATGCAGAAACTTACCTTTCCACCAGGGTCTTGAGAACTTTTCTAATATATCCTATGTCTACTCCTATTTAAGGAGTAGTCACCTAAGAGGCAGCAGCAAGGCAGTGCTCCCAGAATGCTGCATGCCCAGCTCTTCTTCCAAGGGTGTATCCTGCCCTGCTTGGCTGGGTTGCCCTCTGGATGTCAGGAATGAACTGCGTGGGGTGTAGGTGGTGGAAGACAACTCCGTCAGAGTGTGCCTCCCGAGTCTGTCTTTGCTGGAAGGTGCTGAGTAGCACTGGAGCAGGCAGGTGAGGGGTCCACATTGGGCTGGCACCCCCTGCCCCCTGAACTCCATGTCAGTCTTGCAAAGCAGGGGGGCTGATATGGCTTTCCAGTGCTCCAGTATTTTCTACTAGTTGTTCTTTATGAAATTGGAGACCCATGTGGCCAGAAAGCCCCAAAACAAATGCCTGAATTTGCTGCAGTGAAGCAGTTGAGAAGAAAATATCCTTGTTCTTTTATCTCCTGGGACTGTAGGACTTTCTCATGGTGGTCACTGAGGCTGGACAATGGCTTTTTGTTTGCTGGTCTGCACAGGATAGGAAGGGGCCCCCTGTTGAGAAGGTGCTACAGGGCCTGGCCTTCAGGAGAAGCCTGTGTCAGTCACTTACCTAAGGTCTCTTAGCTCTAATGAACAATTTCCCAAGTGCTTGATGTGTGTGTGTGTGTGTGTGTGTGTGTGTGTGTAGGGGCTTGGCACTGAGGGATTGCAGGGTGGCAGAGACAACTGCAGGGGGAGCCTTGGCTGGGACAGCAGAGGCAGCAGGTCACCCAGCAGGCCATACCATGTTCTCCTGGGATGGCTTGGAGGCCCTCTAGGTGAGGGCCAGGCTGTAGAGCCTGAGCCTTCCTGTAGTAGGCATAACTCGTCAGCCCTGGGGACACCTAAGCATATCTCCTCTTTGGGGTCCCTCCCTGCAGAATGAATGCCATTCCTCCTCTAGCCACTTCACAATTAGATACTCTTTGGGTTGGCTCTATACTGTGGGAATCTTCGTGTCCCTTGAACTGATGCACTGCACCGTGTGTATACCCAAGAAGTGGACACTGCCTAGATCACTGCACTTCTGGAGAGGCACCTTTTCACTGGGGCCCGTCTGTCAGTATTGAGGCTTTTGCAGTCTTGTAGGCTTGAGAGGTTCCCAGGGAAGCCTGGAGCGCCTTCTAGTGGAGTCCTAGGGCAGGCACAGCTCTGGTAGGGGACACTGTGGCAGGAAGGCACCAGGACCCAAGAGATGAGCCCGCTTGTCTTTTCTACACCTGTTTCCCAGCCCCTTTCCTCTTGGGAGCCTGACAGCTCTTCCAATTAAGGAAGAAAGAGAAACAGTTCCTGCTATGCTCACAGTCTGGGCAAGCAGTGGTGGTCATTCTCCCTATTTCCTGGCCCAATTTGTCCTTGAGAAAAGTCACCCCGAGTCCTCAGGGAGCATTCCTAGCCATGTTCCTGCCTCTCGCTGGGTGTGAAATTTCACTATTCTTGAGGTTTACCAGCATATCTGCTTCTGACAGACTTTCCCTCAGCTCTTTCTCCTTTTCTCTTCCTCAGTCTTTACAAGAAGGTTGATAGTAAGTAGCTGAACACTCAAAGGCAATGTGGGGGCCTAGGTCTGGTGAGGTTCAAGCTCTTCAGGTGCAGCGCGACACTTGTCTCTTAGCATTGGGATAAGCTAGCTCCTCACAGGGGCTCAAGAACCTACAGCCTTTCTCCTTTCTCCAGGCCCAGTTTTCAGTGTGCTTCTCGGGCAGCTACATGAGCTAGGGCCTTTCAGCCCAGGGGGCCCTATAGACTTACCTTCATTGGGAGGTGCTGGAGACTCCTCTGTGACTGCTTCCCCAGAGCCCACCTGGGTCCTGGCACTGAGGGTGAAGCGGTAGCGGGACACAGGGTCTGATCTCTGCACGGAGAACTTGGTCTGGTTGGGAGAGAAGGTTTCCGCTATCTGTTTTCCCAACTTGGTTCCATTAACTAGGGATAGAGAGGGAAGTGAACGGAAATTCAGAGGTGCTTGCCTGATAGGTTTTTTCATCAGGAGCTGGAAGAACACCTTCCTGACCTTCTGCAAGGGGAGTGAGGGCTCCTGCCACACCCTCTGGGCTGGGCTGGGCCGGAAGGTGGGGGCACTGCTTTTGGCTCATCGCCTCAGGATCAGTGTTTCTCCACAAGCCAGTTGTTTCCAGCTGTCTACAAAGTCAGGGAACTGATCTGGAAAGGTTCACTTCCTAGTTTCCTAAGCCCTTTGGACAGGAACAAATCTCTACTTCCATTCAAACAGAAGTGGGGAAAACCCACCAGGGCTTCTGATTGCTAATGATTGTTAAGGCAAAAGGTGTATTCAACATGCCATGCCTCAAGGAAGAGGGGCCAGATCCTGAGACAGATTCAGAATAGCACATGAATACATGGTTGGCTACTGAAACTGTTACTCGTACAACACTTGGCCCTTTGAGTTCTTAGTAAGGTACAACACTGACACACTAGAAGCTTTGATGATTTTCACATGTAATGACACTCCTGTTCCAGCATGGTGACACTGAGATCCCAAGGCAAGGCCTTTTTATCCCAGATCCCTGGTTTGAGTCGCTCCAAACTATATGTGGCTGTTCCACATATAGCCACCTTACACAGATTACACTTTCTTTCTTTCTTTCTTTTTTTTTTTTTTGTGGGACTGGGGTTCAAACTCACGACCTTGCACTTGCCCAGCAGGCACTTGTGCCTCGGAGCCATCTCCCCAGCTCCCTAGGATTACACTTTCTTAAGGTATCCCCTGAGTGTCTGCCATACACAGCCTGTTCTTTTGGATGCAACTTTCTTTTCTCCAGCACCTGGAGGCATTGGGGACGATCAGATCCCTAACACTAGATTGTTGCCCTTGTGAGACAAGCATTTCCTGCATTCTACCTGTTAGATTAGGAGCTCCCTGCCACCTGGGCTGTGCACAGAGTGGGACTGGGTGGCATCTGGCTCTGGTAACCTGTGGGTAACTTCTCCTTGTACCCTGCATCCCTCCACAATGTCCTCTGCTTTTCTATCTCACTTCCTTGCGAGAGGGGATGAGAATTCGGGGTTTCTCAGACAATCTCAGGGAAAATGAACTGCAGAAAAACATACAGGCCACATATTTGAGGGTATATCCAGTCAGGATCCCGTTGGGGTGCTCTGGATGGTCCCACTCCAGGTTGATTGTCTCCAGGTTGGGTTGCCGGACTCGGAAACGTCTGGGGGCACTGGGTACTTGGGGAAGGAGGAGAGAGCAGGGGAAGGGGGGAGGAAGGCAGGGGGACAAGGAAGACACGAGAAACAAAGCACAGGATGAAGGCATTGATCTCAGTTGGATGGCAGCTGAAGCAGAGTGTGGAGGAGAAGTGTGAAGCCCCATGCCTACCCTAGAAACTGGCTTGCTTAGTCATGACTAAGCTTAGTCATGCTTGGTCTGGCTTAGACTTTCCTATGTAAATGGGGGAAGAAGTAGACCAAGTTTTCCCCTAACAATGACCCTGGCAGATGTTAGGCTCCAATCCTGCAAAGGTGCCTCCAACTCAGCAGAGCACTCCCTGGTGGGAACCCATCACAGCTGTCTTCCAAGTCCTCAAAGATTCTTGCCCTGGAGTCCAGGGCACTGGGCCAGGCTTCTGAGTGGAACATTCTATGTTCAAGGGGGCAGGAAAAAAAAAAAACAAAACAAAACAGGGAAACACTTGGAATGGGGAGCAGGAGTGATGGGGTGAGCCCAATGATGAAAATCAAATCAAGGATGTGTGAAAGACAGGAATAAAGTAAATAAGAGGAAGAACACAGAAGCAGAGAAGGAAGGCTGGAGAAAAGGAAAAATGGAGAAATGATAAAGAACAGAGAAGGAAAAACAGAAGACAAAGCCAATGCAAAGTGGGTAAGAGGCCTGGGAAGAGCAGAGAGGACCTGAACTTTGCAGATGTCTGCATCTCAGGACTGGGTCAAACCACATGCTTGTGGGAGGGAGGGAAGTGGGGCCTCCCTGTAGGCTGACTGCACGAGCACTGCTTGGTGATGTGGGGAGAGCACTGGCTGAGGGCTTAGGAGCTGGCAGACAAGTCATCCGGGAAACTGCTCCAGGAGGCGCTGGGGCAGCCCTGGCTCTGCAGTCTTTGGGTCAGCCTGTATAGACCATCTGAAATCATGCCAGCAGACCTCACATGGCTTCTCTTGAGATATAATATCCCGGCAGGACAGGAGGTTGTGATGGAGAACGCTGTCACAATGGTGGGCTGCTCAGCCTGCAGGTCATCAGCTCCTTGAGGCCACGTAGAGGACTCTGCGTTGTCCATGCCAAGCCACACCGGGGCTACTGCAGGCCCACCAGCGCATGCTACCCTTGTCCTGCCCACCCACCAGAGCTGCACGTCACACCTACCTCCTTCTGGGGTGGTGAATTCCTTGGTCTCACTGCGGGGCCCATCGCCTCTCCCATTGACCACAACCATCTCCAGCTTGTAGTTACTGTAGGGGAAGAGGTGGCCCACCACGCCCCGGGTGCGGTCACTGGAGAAACTGGCTTGCTGTCTCTTCTGAGACACCCACAGGTTCTTCAGCAAGCTGCTCTCCCTCCAGTAATAGGCCTTCGGGGAAGAGTCAGGCTCATGAGGGGTCAGGTGGCACATCGGGTTAGTGGTTAGTGGTAGTGGCAGTGACTGGTCTTCCTTTTGTTCACTATAGGCTCCAAGTCTCAAATGCCTCATTGGTTCCACATAGGGCTGGGTGAGCAGCCTTGGAGTATCCCCTCATTAGCCACTGGTAACTATGAATTTATGCTGAATGAGAAATAGGGCTAGGGCTTCACTCATTTTCAGAGCTATGGCCACCTCTTTGGGAAATGGGCAAACTGGCCACACTAGATCTGAGCTGCCCCATACATCACAAGATTTACTTTCAAGTTGGATAACATGTTGCTCAAGGAGACCAGGCTGAAACTACAAGTAGGAGCCAGGAGGTCCAGCATGGAAAGTTCTGCTCTAGGCGCAAAGACCGCATCACCTGGAGTTGATTAGTACAGTTTAGATTGGCGGCAGGCAGGCATTGACAAGGAGCGGGTTACCCCCAAAAGGCTGGATGTGAGCAAAGGCTGGTTTAATCCTTTGAAGCCAAACAGTCTCTTCCTGTTCTTTGAAGACCTTTAGAGATGAGCCAGACACATATCCAAGGGACAGTCACAAGTCCAAGTCAGTGGGGTATGGGGCCACATGGTGGTGGAGTCTGGGCAGGACAAGATGGCTATGGAAGGTGGTAGTATCACAGGGTGCAGAGGTTTGATTAGTGGTGTGAAGGAAGCCAGGCTGTCACAGCAATGTCACCCATGCTTCTCAGAGCAAAGGAAGGAGAATGTCCAAACTAAGGGGACCTGATGGGGGCTTTAGCCAGAAAAAGATCCAGGCAACAGGCGAAGGGCGCAAGTGGCTGCTGGGAAGGAGCTTGCTCAAGTGCCTTCCAGTTCCTACTGCCAGTCGTTTTCCAAGAGGTGACTGACCCTTTCCACTATTAGCCAACTCTTGATGACTTCTCAGGCCAGAGACTCAGCACTGACTCAAGGTTACGGCTTCGCATACTTCCCAGCACATGAGGGAGAGCTTTGCATACCCTGGGTTTTCTCTCCCATATCTGCCACCCTTCCAAAGGCAGGAAACTGGGCAGATACCCTTCCTGCTGCAGAACCCCAAATCAGCTACAGCAACAGGGCAGATGCTTGTATCCTTTCAGTGGCTCTGCCTGTTAGGGGTGGCGCTTTGGAGTGAACAGCAGGGGCTGGGGGGGGGGGTAGGGTGGAACTCACTGCAATCTTAACACTGCACAAGAAGATTCGTGTGTGCCCATTCACACATGTGTGATAATGCATGTGCTGTGCCCTGTCAGCCCAAACCTGCCACCCTTGTGGGCTTTCTGCTGAGCAGAATCTCCCAGCAGTTCCTTTGCAAGACTCATCTGGGCATGGGCATACACATGTAGTCATGAGCTGCAGTGTCACTGCCAGTGCAGGACCACATAGGTGATGTGGGGCTGAAAAAGTCCTGTCATGAGGTGACAGCATAGCCATCAAAACTGCACTGCAATTATTACTCACATGTGTGATGATGCTAGCATAACAAACCCACTGCATGGTCAGGCCTGTACCAGGGCAGTACTTACCGTTATGCACAATTCATAGTACTTGGTAATGGTAATAAACAACCATTGAGTGGGATTATGTACTTACTACAGTACATTTTTAACCATTATTTCATACTTTTTAATCCTACTCTAAAAAAAGCATTTCCTGTACCACAGAATTATGCAGGCAGCAGCTGCACACAGCCTGTGTTTACTCTGCTCCTTGATTGCATCAAGAGGCTACCCGAGCGACAGATTTACACCAGGGAGGTTCGTGCCAGTACACTCTGATGCTGCTGTGATGAACAGCTTGCCCAAGATACACCCGTTATTAAGTGGTTCATGACTGGATACATATAATTTTTGAACAGCTCATCCTAGACATCATCTTGAATCAACTGTGGATCCAATGTATTTCCCTAGTGCCTTGCGCCCCATCTCTGCTACCCCTTGCCCTGGTTAGCATGCCAGGCTGTTAGAGGATCAGGAGTGGCCTCCTCACTCGGTACTCTCGGAGCTGGCCTTGGACCGTGTCGGAGTAGACCCGGTTCCACTGCAGGCCGATGGCTGTGCTGTTCATGACTCGGACCTTAACATCGGTGGGCGCAGCCCGGGGATCTGCAATGTGTTGGCAGAGAGTGGGTTAAACAGGCAGGGCTGGTGCTTGGTGCCTACATCCCATCTGATGTGTTCTCTGCTGGTCAGTTCCCACCCCAATGGACACTGGGCACTCCAGGAGGGCAGGGTATGTCTCCTCTATCAGGATACACTTCGAGGAGTAGAGGAATCTTCAGGGCAAGAGAACAACAGGCCAGGCCAGAGGGAGTCCTCCTGTAGGGCAATGGGCTGTGCTGTCACTCTACACCCTCCCCCGCCTGCCCTGTGACTCAGTCAGCTACTCTCTCATCTGTTGGACACGTTTGCTCTTGGGTTCCGACAGCCGGGCCCAGGGCAGGAGGAGAGGTGCTGCTTCCTTGGCTTTCTCTCTGCTGGCCTGCAGATTGACAGCTCAGCACTCCTCTACCTAAGGCCGGGCTCCTTAGAGTGATCCTAACAGGTCGGGTGATACCTCTTTCCCTGGACCTCCAGGCTCAAAGTGGCACAAAGGTTGCCTGCACTGATGAGGTTCATGTACTCTGCTGTGCTCCCTCTAACCCTGTCCACACACTATCAGAGGTCCCTTTTGAGTGTCACCTGTTTTCTGTCAGCAGGAAGCATTATTCACAGACTGCAGATGCTTTGGCCTCACTCAGGAATTGAGGCTGATCCTGCAAGTCCCTTGGAAGGGAGGACTTCCTATCTGTTCTCTGCTCTGCTATAGTGTGGCTGCCCTGCCACTGTAATCCACCAGGGCACAAACCCCACAGTAGATGGGAGACGCAGGTGGTCCAGGAAGCCATGGCTAGAGACTGCCCTGTCCACACCTGCCATCCAGCATTCCCACTATAGCCTGGTCCAGAAGTGGAGGTGAGCAGTGAGATGGATAGCATGCTTGCTGACCCTTCAGCTCATCTGCAGGGGGTCCAACTCATGGTCACCCCTGGGGCTCAGCCCTCATGCCTACTAACTCTCTGGCTCTACTCTGGGCCCAGAGCACCCCATTCTGAGTCTACTTTCCCCAGCTGCCCTCCCTTCCCTTCCTTCCGTTTCCCCCCACCACCACTATGCTCTCCTCTGGGACTGAGCATAGACCCAGTGGGGAAGCGCTTGTGCTGAGCCAGGAGGGGACTCTACTGATCTGCTTTGCTCAAGAGCCTGTAGAACAGAGCACTGGGCACAGAGAAGCTGCCACCCCTTTGGGTGGCTGTCACACTGCAATAGATGTCCCTAAAGCCTTGCTTTACCCCTGCCACTGCCAAAGAACTCTTTTTATGCTCAGTTCTGAGGGCTGGGAGCAGCACTGGGAACGTCGGCAGGTGGCTGACCTATAGAGTCGAAGACTTTCACATGGCTCAAGGCTTGTGCTGCCTGCAGGAGGAGTCCAGCCTGAAGCTCTGCTTCCTTGAGGTGCTGAATGACAGCTTTTGGGGGTAGACCGAAAGAGACTCCTTGGGGCCTGGTTTGGGATCTAGAGACCTGGGCACTGTTTTCAAGCCTGATGTATCTACCATCTCTATGGAGCATGGCTTTCTCTTTGGGCTTCAGTTTTCTCAAAGGCACAGCATGTGTGCCTGGACTGTGACAGTATTTGGTGATTCTAACTGGTGCCAGGTAATGCTCCCTCCCCTGCACGCTCCAGGTCACCACAGGATATTTCTCTTTCTGGAAACCAGCTGAGCCACCTTGAGGATCCTGGCCTGTGAGTGGCCTTGTGTGGCCTGGCTGCAGGGTCCTGTTAGGCAGGAGGGGAGAGGCAGGTACTCACAATCTTCTCCAGAGTAGCCGATGATAGTGTCGGGCTCCGGGCCCTTCCCAAAGTCATTCTCAGCCTGGACCCGGATCTCATAGGGCACGTAGACAGGGGTCTGCCCCACCACATAGCGAGAGCCCCACACCGTCACGTTGTTCCATGTCTCTCGAGTCTCTCTCCGCCTCCACTTGACGATGTAGCGCAAGTTGGGTCCAAAGGCAGAAGTGGCATTCATGGGCTGCACAGGGTAACAAACAGGCAGGCAGGGTAAAGGGTACAGGTGAGGAGCTGAATCCACCACAGCTTGTCCCCTCTTTCTGTGCCACCCTCCTTCCTCCCCAAGACCTGTCCAACACTGGCCAGCCCCCCATGCAGGGAGGAGAAAGCACACCCCTCCTCTGCTGAGTCCCCTAAAGCCCAGAGCATCACAAACTCTGTAGCATGGAGAATTTTTTTTTTTTTTTTTTTTTTTAAGACAAGGCCTCCCTGTGCAGTTCAGATTGGTATTAAAGTTCCTATGGAGCCCATGCTGGCCTCAGATTCATGGTGACCCTCCTATCTCAGCCTCCTAGCACACAAAGTTTCTATAGCTAAAGCTTTACCTGAGACACCTGCATTTGTCAGCACACAGGAAGTAAAGGCTGTATTTTCAACAGTGCTCCCTTTTAGGGCAAAAGCCAGATAGTGAGTGGTCTTCTCCCAAGTGAGCAAAGGATGAAGGATGACCTTTGGCTTTATCATACCATGCCACCTTCTGATGAGCTCAAAATCCCAGAACTGATGTTAGTTCTGCCCAATCTGTGTGGAGGCTGCTCCTTTACACTTCAAGAACCTGGCCTAGGAATCATACCTTACCAGTCAGAGCTATGGTCCCTGGCTCCTGAACCTGTGCTCAGCCCTAAGCTGTTGTTTGCAGTGTGCGGCTGAGGTAGGTATAGGCCAGGGCCTCGGTGGCAGGGATGAGGGAGACTCCAGGCATTCTCTGTGTCTCTTGATTTCCATGCTAATATGTCTCGGCTACATTTCTGTCTCTCAGACTGAGAAGCAGTTTAGAAAAAAAGTCACTTGGAGATCACATATCCCAGTTTTGGAGCCAATGAAGAAGGGGCCTGACCATGCTGGTGGGAGGTGGCTCCTCATCTCACGGAGCCACTCTGTAACAAGGGGCAGGCCCTGGATGCATCCCAGAGGCTCCCAACAACTCCACTGCAAAGGCCAGAGGACACAGCAGAGCACAGAGCTGGGATTTCTCCCAGTGCTTCCACAAAAGCAGCACCTTTTATTTCACTGGCATTCTCTAAGAGCTCTTCTAGACTGGGGCAGCCTAGGAGATTTGGTTGCCGTGACTCCTGTCTTCTCTGATATCTGGCTCTTGAACACACCTCCCAGGTACGCGGGCTGTCCCGGGAGTGTTCCTACCGTCCATGTGATCTCCATGTTGTTCTTCCTGGTCCCCTCTCCTTTCACGTCACCAGGATTGGACTCTGGGGCTGGAACCCAAACAGGCACAGAGTTGAAGTCCAGTGTGTGTCCTTCCAGGGCCCAGTAAGCAGACCCACCTCCCTCTCCCTGGCTAGTCCTTTCTATGCATCTGTTTGCCCTGAACTCCCTCTCCCATGTGCCTGATATGCCTTGCTAGCTAAGACTTAAACTCCCAAAGCAGAGCTAATTTCCTCTGAATTTTAATCCCTTACCAGACAGCATTTAGCACCAGGCTTTCCACACCGTGGGTGGCCAATAAACCAACTCAATGCAGATCATCCCCGCACGGATTATCCACTAACTATGTTTCATACCAGACTGCTTTATCCCCTGCATTTCATATCTTTTTTGGGAGCATCTCCATCTTCTGAGAGTTGCTGCAATCTCAGGAAGTTAAATACTTGCCAAGTACATCAGGGGAGGAAATCAACTTAACACCGGATTATGTTTCTGTTGCACAGCTTGGCCACAGTCTCTTTCTTTTAGCAGACAATCAAGTATCAACAGTAGTAACAATACTAATAAAAGTAGCAATTGACATTTTCTGTGTGTTTACCACATGCCTGGCATCACAGTAGGCATCTCCCTCCACTCTCAAATGGAGTCCCCACAGTAGCCCAGGGACAGAGGGCACAATAGTTGTGCTATCTCACAGATGAGGGGCTGAGCCTTGGAGAAGTACCTGGCCCAGGTTCACATGGCTGAGATAAACGGAACTTAGCAGGAACTCAGGGTGCCTGGCTCAAAGCCGTCATGGTGCCCCCAAGTACTCACGTGCTCCACTGGTTCGGTAGCGCTCAGATGGGAGGCTGGGGTGGCTGCTCCCCACCTCATTGATGGCAATGACCCGGAACTGATAGTTGACATAGGGGGACAGCTGGAGGACAGCTGAGTTAACACTGCCTGGGAACTTGGAATGGTCATGCCAGACTCCTGGTTGGAACTGGTCCTCTTCAAACTGGACGACATAGTCTGTGGAGCCAAAGAGAAAGAGATGCTTTTGGGGGCTGGGTTAGGGACATCCCACTATAAAGCACTTGCTCCTTGGCTTCATCTGTATCATCTCTCTCAGGGCACACAGGGGCACAGAAAGCAATCAGGGGAAACAGCCAAGGCACAGGCCAAGCAGGGCAGAGGTGCAGCGAGACAGCAGGGAAGGTCTGTGCTCCAGCCCTCCTCCTGGCTTGGGAGCACAGGGCCCCAAGCTGACCTGTGATGGGGCTGTTGTTATCATCTCCTGGAATCCAGGTGAGCCTCACGCTCCGCTCAGCCAAGTCGGTGAGCTCCAGGTCCCGGGGTCGGTCTGGCCGTCCTGGCAGCAGGAGGAGAAGATATCATGCAGGGTCCCCAAGTTGGAGCTGAGCCTCCATGTGGCAGCCCAGCCCTCGACAGTTCCCTGGTAGGGCTAGGTTCCCACTACCAGCAGACTCCAATCCCAGCCTGCCCTGGAGACCAGCACAGGGATCACCCCTTTCCCTCCAGAGTCCCCTTGAACTCCATCCCCACCCCAAAAGAACATCACAGGATGTAGAACAAGGATATGAGAGAGAACAGGGAGCACCGCCCTGCTTCTGTGGATGTCTTTAGAGTGCCATGTTTGGAAAAGGCTGCCTTTTTCCTCAGAACAGCTGAGGCAGAAGTGTGGGGTTTCTCTCCTTTTCTCAGGTGATAGTCAACTTTTGCTCTGTGCCCCAGGGCTGAGTGAGGGAACCAGAGCCTGAGACAGGTCTGCAGTGCTGAGCAGGGCAGAAGGCGAGGGAATGGGAGAAGACCCGGACCACCCGGCCAGGCAGGAGACACAGACTTAAAGCAGTCCGGCAGGCTTCCTCATGGGATTGCACAGCACCTGCTTGGAGCTCTGTTCCCCTGGGCCTGCTTCAGTGAGCACAGTTGCCATCCTGGCCTGGGCATAAAGCCATCCACCCACTGACTGTTGGGGGAGCAAAGATCTAGAAAAGTATACTGCCCAAACAGCAGTTTCTATATCCTAGCTGGTCATGGAAGGATATGAAAGGTCAGTCATGTGAAGATACATTATTCTGTGTGTGCGACGGTGTATGGGAAAACTCTACATGGATGCAGTACAGCCAATTCAGGGGGGCCGCAAACAACGGCACCACAGATCCCAGGCAGGGAGCTGACTTTCCCAAGCTGTGAGGCTTCTAAGGGAGAGGTGATGTGTCCGAGGTAAGGAAAGAGGATGAAGAGTTGGCTAAGGACTTCCTGAGTCAGTCTACAGGAGAAGCCCAGAGCAGGGTGCTCCACCAGCTCAAGGAGAAGGTAGACGCAGGCACTCCAGAGGAGGGCCCACGTGGCAGGTTGTAGGGGGTGTTGCCAGGAGTCACAGGCCACACTCCTCTCCTGTGGCACCTTCCTCTTCTGGTCTTACCCCCAGCTGTGTGGAGAGGCCACTGGCCAGGGCCCAGGATTAGTAGGAATTACCTTTGGGCAGGGCAGCCAAACGGTTAGTTGGAGTGGCCTGATCAGCTGCAAAGGGAAGACGGGTTAAGCAGGTTAGCAGGTTATAAGGGTAGAGGTGTGCTAGAAGGGTGGGGATGGGCGTCCAGGACCAGACAGCTGCCCCTGGCTGAGGCGGTCCTGGCACAGAATCACCTCCTGCCTTTGGAGAGCCTCCCACCTCACAGAGGCCATCTTGTGTGTCTTCAATGGTTGCTTCCCTCATATCCAAGTGGGCCTGGGCCCACCAATTGCCGTCACTCTGTCCTCCACTGCAGGAGGGACAGAGACACACATTCTCATGGTAGTAGAGGCTCAGAAAGAGGACAGAGTATGACGGACAGTAAGGCTCTGCTGCTCCGGAAGGGACAGGACACCTTCCCTTGGCATGGACAACTTAAGTGTTTGCAGCTCAGCCTGGCCAGTGCATAGGAAGAGGTGGTATCAGCTTGCTCAGGGCATGGCACACTGATGTGCCACCCAGAAGAAGAAGCAGCATGGGAAGGGAGGTTTTGCAAGGGCTGCTGGGAACACAGGAAGCTTAGCCCAGTCAGTCATATAATTCACTTAGGGGAGATAGCTGTGAAGGAGGTTACTAAAGAGGATCACAGTGAGGAGCCCTCCCCTGTTACTCTGGTGTGCTTTCACTGGGGCTAATAATTACACCCCAGAGAAGGGACCACTAAGCTGCCTCACATTTGACCTGAATGTGGCAGCTCTGGAATCCAGAGATTGGAAGGTAGGAGGTTGCCAGGCCTGGCCAGTTGCTAACCACAGGTGCTGCCCTTGGGAGCATGTGGGACCCACTGCTGATCTAGCTGCTGGGGAGCAGGGAGGAGGGGACATCAGTGCTTGGTGTGAGTGGTGGTCATTACCTAGCACAGTGAGGTAGGCCTTGGCCAGGTCCTGATCCAGCTCAGTGCTGGCCACACATGTGTAGCTGCCTTGGTCTCGTTCTGCCACGCCAAAGATGGTCAGGGAGTCATCTTCTTTCTTCATCCTGCAGAAGCATGGTGCAGAGGGTGAGTCAGGAGCTGGGAACTGCCTGGTGGTTCTTCCCACATGGGGAGATGAGAAAAGAAAGGGAGAGGACAGCAGCAGGCCCAGACGGGAAGCCTCCTCAGGCCCTGAGAGACGCAAGGTCTACAGGGTCCCTGGGAGCACTCTTACCAACAGGTGCACAGCATGCAGGGGAGAGAAAGTGGCTCTGAGCTGGCTTCACCATCCCTAGGAGGGCAGCTTACTCAGTGGTCCTCAAGTCTGGTTATGTATCAGAAAGCCTCAGAGGAGCCTTGAAACATAGTCACTATCTAAGCCTCAGCCCTATGCCACTGAAATCAGAATCTGGGCAAGGAAAGGGCGGGGCTAAGGTAGAGGGAGGGCTCAGCACCACACCGACACACTATGGTAGGTAGGGTGGGCTAGGTCAGCTCTGTCCTCTATGGGAGAACAGTGATACTACACACAGGGCTTAGCTGGAGATAGCAAAGGAGGAAGGGGAGATAGAGGGAAATGAAGGAGAAGGGGAGCGGGAGAGGAGGAGCAAAGCGTGAATGACTGGGGGAGGGGAGAAAATGGAGAGAAGTGAGGTGGAGCAGGGTGCAGTAGGGAGCTGATAAGAAAGAGAGGAGGATACAGGATGAGGAGGACCGCCTGCCCTGAGCGGGGGAAGTCACGCTGGCTGTGACCCTTTCCTCGGTAGCTCCTTGGGGATGTGGTTGGCCAAGGAGCACAGGAAACCTAAGTACCCCACGTTAGCACCAGGGCAGGGGACGGAGGGGCAGGAACCTGTTTCCGATGTAGAGCGGCTCGTCATCCTTCAGCCAGGAGACTGTGAGTCTCAGCGACGGGTCGTGCTTCACGCGACATGCCAGCTGCACGGTGGTGCCCCTCTTGGCAACTTGGTCCTCAGGCATCCGGAAGATCCGGGTGGGGTCTGTGCAGACATTCAGGGAGCTGGCCATTGATTGGCCCATCCTCTGCCCATCTTCCCCACGTGGCTGCGCCATGTGACATGCCTAACCTTGAGGGCATGGGTCTGCCACAGAAGGTGGCAGAAATAGTATGTAGGGTAATGGTGTGGGTGACCAAACAGGAAGTACTTCTTGAAGTGCCTCCTCCTGGCTTGGGGAGAGGATGCCATTTGGAGGGTGGCCGTGGAAGCTGGTGTAGAGAGCAGCTTCCTCGGGCCTCCTGGATCTGGTTGATAAGCTGCCTCAGTGTCCCCACCACCTAGGCCAGCTGGCAGCTCCAGGAGACATGTGTGTGTGCACATGGAGCAGCCCTCCAGGATGAAGGATTAGGTAGGGCACTTTCCAAGAGGACACATAACTGTGAGTGTAGCCTCCCTGCCCCTAGCTCCTATCTATGCATCCTATCCTTTACCTTTGACCTCCAGGCGGACTTGGTTTTCAGCCTTGCCTAGGATGTTGGTGGCAACGCAGGTGTAGATGCCTTGGTCCTCTTTTCGGATCATCTTAATTTCCAAGCTGCCATTCTCATAGACATGGTAGTTGCCACCATCCAGGTTGCTTCCCTGCCCATTCTTAAACCTCACAACAAAGCAGCAGAACACAGCATACTGAGAAGGGACCAGCCTGAGGGAGACTGCAGGGTGGGTGGAAGGAGTCTCAGGGTGGGAGTCGAGTTCTAGGCCTTGCAGGGCCTGTGTCTGACCACTAGGTGGCCCTGGCAAGTCTCAGCCCCGTCTGGGCCTTGGTTTCTTTCTCTGTAAAGGAGGGCACTGACCCAGATTACAGGCCACCTTCCTCACAGGTTTGATGTTTAAAGGTCCCAGGTCTTAGAGAGTACTATTTACAGGCCAACTGGGAACCAGTGAGGCGGATGGTTCCTGTGGAGGAGGAGCTGTCTCCTGAGACTTACCATCGGAGGGTGGGAATAGGAGACCCAAAGAATGGGCAGTCCAGCCGTGTCCGGTTGTAAAGGATCACCCGAATGAGCTGGTTCCGGGGTGACAGCATCCGAGGTGGGACATCTGAAATTCCCAGAGTGCCAATAGTGGGCATGCAGTTCAATTCTTCCATTCCTTACTTCTCAGTCTAATTTCTGCTCATCCTGCTCTAATTGCAGCTTTCCAGGGACCCAGACACCTTTCCCCATCAACCTTCCCTCCTATAAGCCTCTAAGGGTTAGGTGAAGAGGGAGAATGTTGGCCCTTTTGTCTGCCCTATGCCTATTTACATCCACTCTAGCGTTGTAAAAGTTCTCCTGAAATTACTCTGCGGGTTCAGCAGCTCCTCTTCCACAGCCCTCTTATGCTTACGACCATTTCCGTGGGAAGTGCAGGGCACTCCATGGAGTCAACATGGGCATGCAAAGCAAGAGTCAGACTTGAGTGCTCTCATCAGTGGAGGGATGGGACCAAGACTGGCTTCTCTGATGCAATTAATGCTGCTTATTTGGCTTTGAGGAGTTTGAGTCTCCGTCTTTCCCATGAGTCTCATCTCCTGAGGACAGACTGAACCTAGGATGAGGCCAGGCCCTGGGGGAAGGGCTCACCCAGCACGCTGACGAAGGCGTTGGCTAGCAGGTAGCCATGCTCGTTGGAGGTGTTGCACTGGTACACAGCCCTGCTACTGATCTGCGTGTCCCGAAAGATGATAGTGTCACCGGCCACCTCGCGGTTTGGATTGGGTGGTGCCGCTAGAGATAAGGAGACATTCCTTATGAGCAACAGAGCTTGGTGGAGTGAAAGGCACTTAGGGCCCCGGCTAGGACCCAGAGTGTGCTGGGATGCTATGGAAAAGGCAGAGCTGCATGGACCCTGGCTTCTGGTCACACCACTGGTCAAAACATGTGATGCTTCATGCTACTGGGGTCTATTCCTCAACCTACCCAGTGGGAACATGAATCTGTGCTCAACCCACCTGGGCAGCTGTGGCTGAGAATATAAGATCTGCAAACAGAAACATAAACTTTGGAAACAAAAATCTAACCACTTCACCCACAGCAGTACTCTGATCCCCTAAGCTTCGATTTGTTGCTTTACGGAATGGGGATAACACACCACCTCATGGGGACTTTGTGATGACAGCCGGGGATTTATACATTTATAAAATGAGTAGCATAGGCTGGAGAGCACTGTGGTATTGTGGCTATATCATTCTAATCCATCTTTCATATACTTAACTGTGCTTTGAAAGGATAAGGCAACATCAAATAGACAGATCCCACCACCTTGCCATCCTCAGAACAGAGCTTTCCTCAAACATACACCAAGTTAAACCCATATGCCTATGCCCCATGCAAATGGCAAGTGCTGTTTGCCAAAGCTTCCAGGTCTTCCTTAGAAACCCATTCCAGGCAGGCCAAGGGCATTTCCCAATTGCACCTCTCTGGGTACTGTTGGCTAGGGCATATATAAAAAACACAATGGGAACAGTGGTGGGGACTTGGCCCTACCCACATGTCACTCTCAGGCAAATCAATAAACTTTTCTGCTTCTCATTTCCCCCATGTATCAAGGGGTAAATATCATTCTCATCCAAGAAAAGTGATATCAATGGTAAAGAGCTATAAAAACAAATATTTTCTAGAAAACAAAAGGGAGGTATGACCTTTCTCTTGAACCACTAGATTTCTGTCCTTGAGCTTAGAGAAGATAACTAAGTCCTATCAGGGACATGGGTAGAGGAGGAAGGAGGAGTCGGGTGCTATGGGTGCCAGGCCACAGATCACAAGTCTGGGCCCAGAAGTGGGGAATCAGCAGAAGGTAAATGAAGACATGGTCAGCATCCTTATCACCTAGTCTCGGGTCCCCATTCAGCAAAATGCTTTGGGGATTGCTATGTCAGCAACTCAACTGCCTGCTGGCCTGCCTGGCAATCTCAAGCAACACACTTTCCTGCCAGTCACTCCCCTCAGATTCTCCCCTAAAAGGTGCCTTTTCCAGGGCCCATCCTTCAGGACTTGCTTATCTTCCCATCCCGTGATGCTCACCAAGCCCTGCTTTACCTGTGAAGTCTATCAGGATGGAGAGACCTGCAGGCGACCGTGCCTGCATCTCTGCTCATGGACAGAGTAAGAAGGTCTGGTGCTGGGCCCGAGCCACGTGATCTCAGCCACTCACTGCACTAACCCAAGCCTCCTCTCTCCAGTTTTCACATTTGAGATTGGAGAGATAATAGGGATGTAGTAGCTAGCATTGTATCTGGCACACAGAAATGTCCACAAGGTTGTGTGCTCTTCTGCTCTCCCGTCTCACTACTTGCTTTGATCAGAGGCTGCTCAGGTTGGATTCTGGGTTCTTGTCTCTCTTTTGCCTCGTTCAATTGATCTTGCTTCCTAAACTTCCTCTCTGACTCATTACAGAAAGCAGTGACTGGACATGCAAATGGAGATAATATAACGTGAAAACAGACCAAGACTGCGCGCAAGAAGAGGGTGTGGAGTTCCCTATTCGGATCACCTGGGAAGAAGTACAATTTCTCAAAGTCTGTGCCTATTTTGGATCTGTATTCCTTTTCATATCCAACCATAATCTTTCACATTGCCACATAACCCTGCCTCTTACTTTGCCCTTATCAGAGAGTATGGCTTGGTTAACCAACAACAAAGAGTTTCTAAGAGCTCTCTAAGTGCCAGCTGTTCCTCAGGGTCCAAACCCTCTGAGATGCAGCTGCAGGCCCAGACCTACAGCTGGGTTCTGAAGTTGTTATGGAGCAGGGAGCAGACTGAAGAAAAACTCAAGGGGGCAGAAATTCCCTACACATAGAATTAGAACCACAGGCCTCCAGATCTCCTGCTCATTCTTGTACAAAGAGGAAACAGGTTCCCCGCCCCCTGCAATGAGCTGCTGGCAGGCAGCAGCCCATGGGCTCCTCTCTGCCTTCATCCTTGGCAAACACCAGCCGTGATGGGGATCTGAAGCCTTTGACAGGACACAGAGAGAGCCAGGTAGGACAGCAGGTTGTTACTTACACTGCAGAGGCTCCCCATTCACCATCCACTGGACGGTGGGCTTGGGGTTCCCATTGGCTCTGCACACCAGTCTGCCATCTTCACCAGGAGCCAAGATCAGATTCTTGGGTTCATCCAGCCAGTAGGGAGCAGCTGGAAGAGAAGTCAGGCACAGGTGGGGAGTAAGCTGGCATGGGGCAGGCAGGGGAACCTGGACAGGCTCCCTAGAGGAAGACAGGAGCCCAGGTCCAGCACCAGACTCTCAGCACCTGCCCAGGGCTCATCCTCATGGCAAGGCCCAGTCAGGCCTGTGAGTGGCAGGTGTGGGTGCGCAGATGTCTATCTGGCTATTCAAGTTCACAGAACTGCAGTTCTAAAGCAGGGCCAATCAGATGGATCCTCTGAAGGCTTTTTAAAAATAAAGCTCGGCACCATGAAGCGGGGCTCATCTCCAACTTGCTATACCAGCTGGGGGTTGGGGTTGGGGCAGTGGCCAATACTTTCAGAGGCTATGGGTGCTTATGATGTGCACCTGGGCGGTTCCTTCTGGCTTTCCAGTGTAACAAGATAAGACCATGTAGAAAAGGCCTTAGACTGATGTTTTTGGGCACTGAACTTTGGTTAAGGCAGACCTGAGCTGGCTACTCCTTTTAATTCTTTTGTGGCTGCATGGATTTTTCTGAGGAAAGGGTCTTTTGGATCAGATTCTCAAATATCATATTACATGACATCCCCCAAAAGGCTAGGAGCCACTAAATGTGTATATGATGCTGAAACCAGGCTCAAAAGACCAACTGACTGTGCTAAGAAAGTTCTTGCACTCTGGTCCCAGACTCCATTGCTCCAGTCATCCACGCAGCCCTGGGTTGAGCATGACTCAAGCTGCGTTGCCCACATGGCTGGGACCCGAGAAGACAGGTGCCCTGCAATAGCTCAGGTGGGCCGTCTCTGCTTTGGGGGAAGAAAGTAATGGTAAAAGAGTTGGGGCCATGATGACTCTACCCTTCAGAAGAAGCGTGACACCATGCACACATGCACAGACAGCACAAGGCTAGGACAACAGGTCACAGACAAGGATGAAAAATGAAAGAAAGAAAAGGCTCTGAGAGTGATCCAAATGGGCCATGGGAGGAAATTCACCTGCTGAGGGGGCCCAGCACCAAGGAGAAGTAGGTGATGATCAAGGCAGAACAACGCCACGCCCCTCACACGCGTGTGTGCACACAGTCTCACATCCAGGGCAATACTACCTGTGGCAGGTCGCTGTTCCCCTCAACCACTGCACAGCAATGACCTTGTTCAGTCTGCCCCCAGCCACGCTCAGAGGGAAGGGTGGTCATGGTGTTTAGGGTTGGCAAAATAATCATAATGAGAAATACACACAACGTACCCTTTACTCTCACCGAGATCGTGTGCCGGATACTGCCCATCTTGTTGGAGGCCAGACAGAAATACTCCCCAGAGTCTTCCTCTGAGACATTGGTGATTCGCAGAGCCTTGTTAAAGTTCTCAAACTTGGCTTTGTCAGATGGGAGATCTCCACCTTTCTTGTACCATGCAATGTCTGGTGTTGGGCTGGTAGAGACACCAAGCAGGAAGCACAGCACTCATTACTAAACATGGCTTTTGGCTTCTGGAGAGCCTGAGTCACCAAGTGTCCTGAAAGTACCTGGGCCCAGGAGGATGCAGGTCCTCAGAAAGACAGTCTTTCCTATTCAGAGGATGCTCAGCCAAAGAGGGGCCAAGGGACTAAGCTCCCAGAAGATCCTGCTGCACAAGTCAGACGCCCAACCAACACCCTTCCACATTATCTAAAACAGAAATGGCCAGCATGGGAGGGAGATGACTATGTTTATGAAATGTTTGCTTGTTAGGGGCTTCTCTGTTTACTGGTCAGCTTCCCTGCCTGCTGTACTACTGGTGACCTCAAGGGAGCAAGAGCGAGTAGAGACAAATTCCCACCCTACCCCCTTGGAGGGTAGCTAGAAGCGGGGTACAAACTATACATACACCCCAGAAGCAATGCACTCCAGCAGGAGGTCCATGCCACGAAGCACCATCTGACTGCTTGAGGTACCCTGAGGATACATGAAGCTGGGTGTTCTTTCTGCAACTCCTCGAGCTGAAACAGGACAGAAGCTCTCGTAAGTCTCCTGCTTAGAGAGCTGACCTAGATAGGCCAAAGCTATCCAGCCACAGAAGGGTCATCATGCCTCCTGCTGGACTCCCCCAACCCAAGCCATCCCAGGACATCAGTAAGGGAGGCGTGTTAGGAAGCCTGGACTCCTCAGCCTCACCAGCACATGTGTGTGATCAGCTCTAAGATCTGAAAGGTTCTGCCTACAGGAGTCTAGCAAATCTCTCCTTATTTGGGATAGGGGCAGGGGTCATCTGAGAAGCAAGAGGTCAGTTCCCTGGGCATCTTATATTGAGGTTCTACAGGCCCCCAAGAAGGGATGTGGAAGATAGAGAGGGTATGGGTTGAGGCCATAGGACAGGTAATCTGTTCTTTTGAGACCCTGAAGACAAGAGCTGGGATGAAACCATGAAGCCCCAGATAAACAGGACGTGCAAGGAGAGTTATTAATGGCTTAGAAAAGACATGGTGAGAATTAATGAGCAGAGATGACGGGAAATCACTCTGAGTCCAAGACCATTTCTGCTTCCTCACTAATGATTTTGGGAGGGGGCTGGGAAAAGGGTGTTAACTGCATGTGTGATATGGGGAGAGGTGAGAGGAAAGCAGGAGCCATGATGGATGGGGCGATCTACAGTTCAACTAGGCAGGAGCGGCCACAGGGTTGGAATCAATGAAATCCACACAGGTTTTAAGGACCAGGTGGCTCCTGATAAACAGTGTCAGGTTGGCCACTGTTGTGCCGGTCTGGGTGTACCCATGCAGAGTGCAGACCACTGTATTGGAGCCTCAGCTCTCCCCCAGAGCTCCTTGTACAGCTCTATGGAAATGGAACAGATAAATGGAGAAAATGAATGGAGAAAAGCAGACTTTGTCCAAACAGAAACTCCAAGCAAAAATGGAGGTGGCACCCCTTGCCTGGAGGTATAATTATAAAGACACAAAGCTAAAATGTGTCTTAGACTCATCTGGTCAAGTGGGAGGTTGGGGAAGGCAGAGCTGCCAGAAGCTGGGGCCCTCAGAGATGCCTGGAGTTAGAACAAAGCCTTTGTTCCAGGGGTTAACTGGTACTGTCTGTGACTGGTGTTTCCTAATGGAGCTTGCTGGCTTAACTGGCGCCTGGCTGGTCTAGGGCAGTTTCTGGCCAAGAGGTGCCCAACTTCTTTTCCTTAGTTATCATGGGGAACATCTCAGACTTGGTTTTTATTTTGCCCTTTATCCAGGGAAGGAAAGGTGAAACATATGCTCGGGTACTTGAGCTGCTGGCACAAAACATAGGACAACAACCGATGGTCATAGGATGAATGAATTAAAGGGGGAAAACAGAAAATGACGACAAAGTACCCCACACATTAATCTCTCTTTTTTACAAAGGTCTTCATCTGTCCCACCAGCACACGCATACACAACCGTGACTACTGAAGGGTTAATCCATTATGTGGTTAATTGGTTACACCTACGCATACAGCGTTTGCAACACCTAGATCCCAGAGTTACCACAGCACTTCCTCCCACCAATCATCACAGTCACCAAATGGCACAAAGTCAAGGATGCTACAATGAGGAGGAGGTTCCAGGGCAGGAGACTCTCAGGTCAGGTTGCTGAGTCTGTTGGGAGCTGGGAACCCTGCGACGATATGAAGAGTCCCAGCTCTTAGTCATGCTCTGCAGAGACTGATCTGTGTGCCTGTGGATGCTTAATTCACACAGTAGCACGCAGCACCACAAGCACAGACGACCAGCAAAGCAGTGGGGATGGAAAGGAGGAAAATCCGCTTGGAGTCCTGCTGTCACGCTGTGTCATGGGGCTTCTGTGACCAGGGAGGCTGTGGCAATACTGCGTGTAGCGGGTGTTTTCAAGCAACCCCAGAGTTATCACAAGGATGGAGAAGAGACTGGAAAGGTGCTTAGGTCAAAGAAAAGGAAAAAAATAGCCTAAAAATCAGAGGTAATGGTCATGGCTCCCATTTGGAGCATTTATTCAGGGCCAAGTGACTGCGGCCAGAGTGCGCTCTGTATCACTATGATGCTTATTAACACAACAAGCTTAGGGGTGGGTACCATTCCACTTTTAGCATAGAAAATTGAAGGTCCACAGAGATGTTAGGCCACAAGCTTATCAAACTTTAGATTCTAGGCAATTTTGGTAGCAAAACTTGTGTTCTGTACCTACTTTAAATCACTTGTCTAAAGATAGAGGCCCTCTTTATCCCTGCTTTTGACAGTCAATTTTGTGAGTATCATTTTTTAAAATTTAAAACCAATGAAAGGGCCCAGCAGGATGGCTCAGTGGTCTAAAGCACCTGCTTAGGAAAGCTTGGGCGGCTGTGGTTTGATCCCCAGCACCAGATGCTGCACCAGCCTTGCCCTCAGGGCAGGCTGAGCCAGCCATAAAAATAAATAAATAAACAAAAGTTCTGAAACAAGAAAAAAATAAAAAAATAAAAAAATTAAAAAACCAGTATATATAAAAAGAAAAACCAATGAAAGTCAAAATTCAAGGACAAAGAGGTGAAGGAGAAAGATATTTTTGTCTTAGTGAGCTGCTCAGTAAAACTGCCATACGGGTTATGCACCCCTATTTCCAGTTAAGATTCTGCCTCTTGCAAGGTCCTCAGTTTGATCTCCAGTTTAAAAAAAAAAAATGGCAGATCAACTGGATTTTTTGTTCAGTACTGGAGACTGAACCTGGGGCCTTCACACTGAGCTATGTCCCCAGCCCTTTTGTGTCAGCACCACCACCATCAGGAGCATCACCACTATCATCAATTTTAGTTCTCCAGACTGGGTCTGAACTTGTGACCTTTCTTCCTTAGCCCGCCAAAATACTGGGTTTATAGTATGTGCCAGTATGCTTGGCTCAATTAGATTCTTAAGGCCACAGAGGTTTTGCAAGAGTCAGGGTGACAAATGACATCATTAAGGAAGAAGGAGGCTGGCGCTGAAGGGTAGGTTAGGAAGAAATGTGCTCAGATGCAACAGTAGGAATTTACATGAAAATTTTGGTAGGATGGTCCAGCTGGTGGCTTTGGGAGCCACTGTTCTTGAGAGTGTGCCTGATTTCCTTCCCTGGAAAAGCAAGCACAGGCACGCCAAGACACAGCTAGTTACTGTGTGAAACTCTACATGGTAGAAGACATGTGTCTCTCTGTGTGTCAGAGGCAGGGCCTGTCCATGCTGATGATGTTCTGTCACTCTTCATGATCTACAAGGCGGGGGTCTGACTTAATAGCTGACCAACCCCAAAATCCAATTGCTATAGCTTCTCTGTGTGGATACAGCAGAGCTGCCTGCGTGGACTCAACTGGCCTTTACCATCTTTCTCCCGTTCTCTCAAAGTGTGCCTAAGTGGGTCCTCAAGGTCCACCAGAGAATGTCCAGAGATGACACCAGCTCAGCCATGTTGGCTTTAAAAATCAATTGCACAACACCTCCTGATCGCCTCCTGCTGGAGGGAAGGTGGATGCTGCCTCTGCTAAATGCTGGGAGTTAGCAGTACAAGAAGAGCTCTGTGATTCAGATGTTGCTCAGGAGCTTTGCCAAAACCAGCTTTTAGGGGCAGCTCAGCTTTTACATGCAGACTGCTTTGCTGCATTTGATTCTCGGAATAGAAGACCAGAGACCCATGGGGTTGGATTCCTGGCATTTCAGCTCTAGGAATGGCTGACCAGAGATACCCAGAGGACAAGGAAAACTCTTTAAGAATATCTGATATCTCTCACTGCCAGGAAATTTCTTTTCAAAGTCTAGTCCAAATCCCTCGTGCAGTATTTGGTGCTCCTTTCTTCCCTAGTTTCTCAGCTGATGATCTGGATAGCCTTTGTTTTTCTGTTCTGCCCAAACTCTCTCTCTGCATAGTACTTTCCCCCTATAAGTGCACCTTTCTCCACTTGACTTATTTTCAGGTTCTCTTGTCTTTCTTAACCTCAGGAACAGATCAACTATAATGATACAGTCAGCACAAAATGCTTTCCTCTAAAGCCAGTAATATATCACATTTATCAAGCAGTAATACTGTGCCCAGGAACCATAGGCACTTCATCTTTATAAACGTCACAACTGCCCTATGAGGATGGCAGTGTGTCCAACTGGCAGATAAATACACTGAAGCTTGATGACTTATCCGGTGTCTGCTTGGTCCTGGAGCCTGCACTCAACCGAGGCAGTCTGCCTACAAGTGCACACCCTGCACCACCTGCCCTCCTGCCTGGGAGAGTCCACATGGCCTTTTTCCTGCCACTCAGCTGGTCAGGATGAATTTGTCCATGTTCAGAGGACACTAGACCAACTCAGAATATGAAGTATGGGATCACCCAACTGCTTAGGCGCCAAGTTGTACTTCAGAGTGAAGCACAGGGACACCTGCCATTGACAGAGCCTCTCTGTCTCACTTCTGGTACTTCAGAAGGAAGTTTTTCTTTTTCTTTTTTTCCTTTCTAACTATTTCTTCAAGACCATAAGCCTAGCTGTTCTTTGTTCAGTGTGTGCCTCCTTTTGAGTTTATATCCTTTCCAGCAGCTTCCGTCTTGGGTCAGCCCTATCTTACCTTGGTTCGAAGACCAGGTCTCAGTTTCTGCAGAAGTTTTGCTGCTTTTGTAGTCCTGGGTGGTTCTCACAACACCTGCTCATTTTCTTGTAACATCGTAAGCTGGTTACAAGCTGGTGTAAGTGGCTGGAATCACTCATTATAACTCAGCTGATAAGCCTATGCACATTTCCTTGCATGGTTAATCTTATATAAAGCAAGGAGCTTGGGCCAGATGGTCTCTGAGGGACCTTCTGGCTCTGACATATTCTGGCTTTCAGAATACTTTCTATAATAGATTATTTGGAATCCAATTTAGAGAAAAGTGCATTCCACCCCAGCTCTCTGAGGCCCTTGACACAATAGTAGTTGGCTTCATTATCTTGAAAACAAAGAATGCTCAGACTCCAACAAGGGTCCCTGCTTTCTTGAGCAGTAAATCTCTTTGGCAAAGCCTCAGCATGGTCCTAGCTGCTTGATGCCTGGCTGGAATCTTTGCCTGGCTCACACTCTCTCATCCCATCCCCCACTCTAGATACCAGCACTGTTTCTGTTAGCACATCACAATCTGGACACTTCCTTATTATTTGGGTCCACAGTGGTCCCCTTGAGGACCGGCAGCCTCTGTTTGCAAGATATAACTGATAATAGGGACCAGCTGCCTCACTAGAGCCCACAAATGATCACTACTCTAGTTGCTCAGGAAAACAAGGCATTTTCGATCCAAGGTGAGGGGTGACTCAGACGTGGACACAGCCAATGCCCATCTGAATCAGATGGAACTACTGCTTATGGAGTGAGTTAGAAGTATATCCTATTGTAATCATTCTGTGGCTTGTGTGGCCTGGTGGGTAACCAAAGCACAGGACGGGGAGAAGCATCCATGGTCCAGTATCACTTTTACTCACCTGAAAAGAGAACTCTGAGTTGGACTCTTCCTCCCATTTTCCATGTGGGTTTTAATGAGACCTGGAGCCTAGCTGTGAGGCCATACGCTCAGAAATCAAGACTGCTATACAGCAGGCAATTCTTACCAAGATCCCATGAAGATAACTAAAGTAAGAGCTGAGTGTGGTCTATATGCACTGGCAGGAGCCAGAGTGTGGACACCACCTGTCCTTAGGGCCTCTCTACCCACCCACCACCAATGCCTATGCTTCTGCTGAAGTCCTTCTTGGCGGGAATGACCAGTGACCTCCTAGAAGCTCAGCAAACTGAAGCTTGCATGTTTGGGGAGACCATGCCACCATGTGAACTCCCTCCCACATCAGCCATCTTCCTCTCAGTGGGCCATGTCCTGAGCTATCTCCTATCAGCCCTGCCACCTAGCAGGAGTTAACAATATGGTATCAGTCAAGTTAGGCAAACCAGGGTTAGCACAGGCAAGGTTACTCCCAAGGTCACTGCAGCAACTCACCACTGTACATGTCAGGGTGGTTTCTTAAGGACGAGTCATTATAGGGGTGGTCTGCAATAAACAAAAGAGGGTGAGCAAACAGAGGGCCACGGAGAGTCGTGGAGGCAGACAGAGGGAGAGGAAAAACAGAAATGCAAAGCCACAAAACAACCGAGGAGAGCGCCAGTAGTGTTGGGCAGGGGAAAGATGCCGCAGGTGTGGTGAGGGGGCTGTGCTCAGCAAAGAACAAGCAACACAAAACAGCCCCCAAAGGAACTAAAAGGTTAAATCCTGAAAATAAAAGAGCAAGAATAAAATAGGTTTCTTTTGAAATGGAAGAAATTAGGCTTGAACTTTGCTTGGTCCAAGTATGTGCTGATCAAACGAGATAAAGAATTAGTGGTGTCCTGCAGCGTCTTAGGACCAACTTCTCATCAGAGTCCTCAGTTCCCAGGTCTCTGGGTCAGGCCAGCTCTCAGGAGCAGCTGAAGAAAAAGGGGTGTTAGTGAGCTGGGGGGCAAAAGCCACATCCTGTGGGAGCAGAAGCTAAGCTGCAGGCTGTGGGTGGGAGGTAAGTGGAGAAGACAGTCATTGGCAAAGGAAGGGGGTGGAGGGACCCTCAGATGCCAGGCAACATCCGTCCTGCAGATACATGACCAACTGGGGACCTTGTGGTCTCTGGTCCATTTACAGGGAGTGCTCCAGGGAGGGTGGAGGTCTCGCTATAGAACAGGAAGGGCAGCTGGGGACAGACAACAAGGCTGTGAACAGGAAATGTCACACCTGGTTCCAGGAGGAGCCTGACAAGGCTGGAGATCAGTGCTTTGAAGACTGCTGGGATGATGACATTCGTGAAGTGTGATGGCTTTGGTTCCAATAGAAGCATCATTAAGACCCTTGGGTCTTTATTCCTCAGTGAAAAGGCATTTTTGAATACAAACATGCCAATGTCCTCAAGTAGCTTTTTATCTGCCACCTCATCACGGTCCCCTTCTAGGGCTTGAGTTTTGACAGAACCAGTGGGGGTGGTGTGGGGTAGGGGTGGGGAGAGGGGAGGTTGACAGCCAACTGGAAGCCAATCAGTCAGCCCTGAGCAGCCTAGGACATGGTCCAACTACTCGGGGTTGGGGAGGGGGCTGCAAGGACAGGTGCTGTGCCAGAACATTTGCATATTTGAAGGCAGATCAAATCCTGCTACAACTAATTATGAGAGTGTGTAAGTTCTTTTCTGGGACTGGCATTGCACTGCACCCCCAATCTGCTTAACAGCCAGCAGGAGGATTTTCATTATTCAACATGGCCTCTTCAGATGGGGGCAGGTGCACAAGACCGACCCCATGTGGGCAACAGGCTTTGCACATCTGGAGCAAAAGGCAGGCACGGAATCTCAAGGGGCTGAGGGGTCAGGTGGCACTGGGTAGAGAGGGGCATGCTCTGCCCTCCTAGCACCCCCACAGATGAAAGGACTCTTCTTTCATGCTGTCACACCGCCAGGGAGCCTCCTGCTCACAACTGACTTCTGGAGCCCCCAGAAGAGAATCAGGGAGACTTTCTTATGCCTCTAGGAAGGTCATTTAGTCATTGCAAGGGAGCATGGAGCACATGCTATTGCTCTTGGATGTGGCTTCTTAGTACAGCAGGTGGGACTTGGGACCTGGTATGGGGCACAGCTGGGCAAGGGGACACGGTATATCTCTGTTAATCCTACTCTACTGGTTAGCTATGAGTGCATCCAAAACAGGCTTAAAAATGATTTGATTTGATCTTTGTAGGGCTGGGGCTCAAACTCATTTAGGCAAGCACTCTAACACTAAGCTGTATCCTTAGCCATAAAAATTTACTTTTTAGATTACTTGCTATTTGCCATTGTGTACCTTTTCCTGTCTTTTAACACAGTTACTAAAAAAAAAAAAAATTGTGGTAGGATTTACTTCTTCCAGAAGGACCAACTGTGGGCAGATTGTTTGGCCTCCCACCTCCAGCCCTGGTTGTGAAGGTAGAAGAAAGCTAAGCCGTGTCCTTTCCAGACAGGAAGGTCGATAGCCCAACTGTGCTATTTTAGGTGACTGTGCCCAGTTCTGGGCTGGGTGTGCTGCCCAGAGTTGCTTCCAGACAGAGCTGCCTTGGGAGAACTCCAGGAGGCTGGAGGGGCTTTGTTCCAGGTACCTAGAGGGTTCCCATCACTTGGAGTTTTCAGAAGATTAGGTGACCCAGAAATGAGGCAGAAGTGAACATTCACACTTCCTGTGTGAGAAAATGGAATTTCTGGAAAGTTCAGTTTTCAAGTGTTGCCTAAACTTCTACGTGCGTGTAATTTTGCAGAGGAAGCGCTCTCACCATCCCCGCCTCCAAGCCAAGACAGCAGAAGGTTGCCTGACTTAGGTGGGGCAGCAAGCTGATTTTCCACCTCCCGTGGGCATGGAGAAGGGGTCCAGGCAGTAAGCTGGGGAGCACTCCCACTCTTCCCACTGCTTGCCCTGTCTTGGTTACTGAGGCCACTCGAAGGCCCTGAGCAGACCGCGCCTCCCCCCATTAGCCAGCTGGCAGCCAGCCACCCCTCTGGGGTACACCAAAAGGATGCTGCAGAGAAACCCAGCTTTTCTCTCCATGGGCTGCCTAGGCCTGCATCAGAAATAAGAAAGGCGGGATTGGGGGCAAGTGGAGCAGAGCAGGGTTGCTCTATTGGAGCACACAGGGCATGGGTGATCCTAAGGCTGTCAGGCTGCAGGCAGTCAACACCCCTGGGAATAGTGTGTGGGGAGGCAGGTGACCAGCAGAGGGATGTGCAGTTCAAAGAAAGAGAAAACTAGAGGGAAAAGAAAACAAAGAGGAAGAACACAGAGGAAGGAAATGGAACAGGAAAACCTCGGTAAAGGGAAAAAACCACACAAGAAGTGGAACATAAATGCAAGTTGCTGCTTCCCTATGGGTCCCCTTCTCTGTCATGGGAAAAGGGACATGGGCTTCATGACCTCCAGCCCCTGCCACCCCATGCCTCACCCACCAGCACCACCCAGGCGTCACTGGCACCTCCAAGTGGCTGACTGGGGGAGCTGCCAGCACCCACCTGGTGCTCAGGCCTGACCTCCCTGAACCTTTGACACCTGCAGCTCTGATAGCAACGTCCACAGTGTGTGTCAGACAGACTGTGGCCTCCTGTTAGGGCTGGGGCTCTTCTATACAAGGTGTATAAGATGTTCCTGGTGAAAACCAACTGGGACAACTTTCAATATCATGAGCAACCTGAGGAGTTTTTTTTTTTTTTTTTTTTTCCCAGTAGTAAAGATCAACCCCAGCGTGTTCTACCCCTGAGCTGTATCAGCCCTTTAGGAATTTTTTTTTTTAAATTTTTGACAGAGCCTTGCTAAATTGCCAGATTGGGCTCAGATTTGCTGTCCTCCTGCCTCAGCCTCCCACATAGCTGAAATTACAGGCATATACTATTGTGCTTGGCAAGATGAGGACTTTGATGCAAAAGCTCCAGGATGGTTTGTCCTTGCATTTCTTTTAAAAAAAATTTTAAAATGATTTATTTATTTATTTATCTATTTAGTACAGGCTCTCATTATGCAGTTCAGACCCATAGTGGTCCTTCTCTCTCAGCCTCCTCAACACTGGAATTATATCCATGCACCACCACAGCTGGTTTCAGGGCTGGCATGACATGTAACAGGAATAGAACCCAGGTCTTTATGCTTGCCAGGCAGGTACTTATACTGCTGAGCTATCTTCCCACCTGTCCTTGCATTTCTAACTAAAGTTTCCTCACCACTTAAGGGAGGCCACCAACACTACCCTGGGTCAGGAAATGTGACTTGCTTTTGCATTTAAAAAAAAATCAAGGAATAAAATCTGAAACGATTCAAGTCAAAACACAACTGTGTAGCTTCTAAACAGTGATGTTATGTGGTTTGGCAAATACCTATCACAGAATAAAATAAAATTTATTTTGTGTGTCCACTAGCTTTTTTATTTGAGACAGGGTCTTGCTACGTAGTTCAGGCTGGCCATAAACTCACTCTGTGGCCCACACTGGCCTGGAGCTTGTGGTAATACTTGTGTCTCAGCCTCCTGTGGACTGAGATTACAGGCATGTGCCACCATGCCTGGCTTGTCCCTAGTGTTAATATGTTATGCTCTGGCTTTCTTCTAGAAATAAAGATAATCAAGAATTAACAAGAAATAAGCTAAATGAGGGAATGAAAATGACTGATGACATTTGGAAAGCAGTGGTTCTCACAGCTTCTGGGCTGCCCAGCTAGAATAGGACTCAGCCTTGGGGTGCGATTTTAGCTCTCAATGAAGCTGAAGAAGCACTGACCATGAGGACAAAGTTTGACTCAAGGCTTTAGAATCACATGACACTGTTCATGGGCAGGTGTGGCAGCTTGCGACGCCTGAGCTGGCAGGATTTCTAGGTGAGCCTCAGAGACACAGGTGCCCCAGGCTGCAGGGCTCCTCTGGCCACAGCCCTGGGCAGGGGCCTGCACTTACTGGTGAGAACCTTGAGGGTGAAGGGGTTCTTCTGCTGGATGGTGTGGGTGAAATGGAAGCGGGCGTTGCAGCTGTAGTCGGTCTGCATGTCCTGCAACATCACATTGGAGAAGTACAGGTCCCCGTTATGGCCCTGGGAGACGCGCTTGTCCTGCGTGATGGGCTCCATGGCTGTGAGGAAGCACAGGCAGGGTGGGAGGTCAGAGGGAGTGATCATCGCCAGAGGCCAACCACTAACACCACAGGGGGCAGTCCGCGTGTTGCAGACGGACATGGCTTGTTCTAACCTTGCCAGCTCTAGGCCAGAGCCACTCCCATGCTAGAGAAGAACTCAGCGAGTGGGCAGCAAGGGAGGAGCAGGAGTTTAGGCCCAGCTGGACCTGTGCACACCCTTATGTAGTATGACCTCACACTACAAACCCCTGTTCATGCCACAAAAGATCTGACTGTCCCCAAGGCCAGGGGGAGAGAATGCAAGCCTTCACATGGTCCTTGAGTATCCAGGTATAAATTCTCATTCTAGCCGGGAGAGTACTGCGAAGGCAGGGTCCTGTGCCTGCCACAGAGCCTGGCTCCTAAAGGCTCTCAACATGTTGGTGAATTAAATGCAGACTAAATTGGCCTGCTGCACTTAATAAAAATTTAGCCATGAGCCATTAAAAGAATCTTTCCTTTTTCCCCTAAGAAAAGCAACTCTCTATTACAGTTGTAAGATATGCACCAGTCACTGAAGCACTCCACCAATTTTAAGAGGGCTTCCAATTTTAGAGCTGTTAAACTACAACAGTGTGTGCTTTTTTTTTTTTTTTTTTTTTTTTGAGTTACTGACATCAGAGGAATGGCTGAAGCTGCAGACTATATTATTGATGTTTTCTTCAGCACTGATGGAAACACAAAAGACCAGGTCTTTAGGCTGTTAGGTCAGTTCACATATGGTTAAGGCTGACTATACACAGCTGTCTCTTTCCCGTCCCCTCAACTGTTTTCCAAATCACCATGTATGAAAGCACAAGATCAGGAATGCCAGTGTTTCCACAGTGGGCTCTTTGAGTCACTCCTCAGAGACATGCCATAGGCCTCCTGGACTCCAGACACTGAACCAGGTTCTCATGAATGATGAGCAAGAAAGACAGCTCCTGCCCTCAGCAAGCTGCTAGTCTAGCAGGGAGGGTAGCAGGCAGTAAGCACTGCAATACAGCCTGCAGAACAGAGTATACCAGGGAGGAACAGGAGGCTGCAGAGAAGAGACCAGTCCACCTGGAGGTCTGGGGCTGAGCCCTAAAGGCTGCATGTCTTACATCAGGCAGAAAAGATGGAGCAGCCTTAGGGTTTCTCAGTGGCAAGAAGAATGTTGCTAAAGGCTACGAGCACAGAGTCCACATGGACTGGGGATGCAGGCAGAGTGTGACAGAGGCAGAGGCACCAGCCAGGAAGGGAGGGGAAAGCCAATGAAGGACTTTAGTATCTGACTTGGAAGCCGTGTTAGGGACAACACCCAGGGATGGCCTGATAGCAGCTGGAGTGGGAATGGAAAGAAGCAGAGGACCATAGGGCCTGCACCCGAGGTGGCATGGATGCAACATGGTGATGAACTTCCATGTGATGGATGAGAGAGGAGAACTGGTGCTGGGAGCTAACACTCAGCCCTTGCCTGTGGCTGGGCAGCCTGCCCACACACCACAGTGTGACAAGGGCAGAGAAGGACAATGACAGAGCATAGAGCCACCCTCACAAGACAGCTTATAATGCTGCCTTTTTGACATGAGCTGATGGGCAGTGAACATACAGACGGACAGATGGATGGATGGATGGATGGATGGATGGGTGTGTGGAAAGTGGGATGATGACTAGATAGGCTGATGATAGACAGGGATGGAGGAAAGTGAGGAGGGAGGGAGGGATGGATGGAAAGGGATGGAGGCTGGCTGGCTGGGTGAATAGGGAGGGAGAGATGGAGGGGTTGCGAATTCGGGTGTGGAGTGAGGGAGGGGAAGGAAAGCCAGCAGGCAGCACAGAGACCATGGATCTCTAATTACCACTGTACTCATCTCCTATCTTAATTAAGAATATGGAAAAACTTAGGCCCAGAGAGGTTAAACAGGCCTGACCCAAAGCTGTGCTGAACATCTCTGCATGCTATCACCTGACCCCCACCCCAAACTCTCTCCTCCTCAAGGGCCCCTTGTCAGACATCCTTCTGCCCTTAGAGAACAAGTGGGTGGAGCACATCCAGACTGACCAAAGAGCAGGAGAGGTGTGGCCCAGCCACCCCCCCCATCACCGCCCCATATCCCACAGGCATGGTTTTTCCTTCTTCTTTTTTCTCCCTTTGCAATTCTTGACCTTCACCTCCTCCACAAATAGTACTAAGAACTATCTATGTGTCTGGCCCAGTTCTTACCACTTCAGAGGGATTAGCTCACTGACCTTTACAATAATGTCCCCAGGGAAGAACACTGTTAGTTCTGTTTCTCCTAGAAGAAACACAGGCCCGGAGAGGTTACAAAATCTGCTTAAAATCACACAGCAACAGCAGCCTATCTGAGAGCTGTGTTTTCAGCCGGACGGCCAAGCTGTACCTGTCTCTGCCAACTCATGGTCTTCCAGCTGAGTTCACCCTCCCAACCTAGCATATCCACCTCACTCCTCAGCACCAGAGCAACAGAATTTGGGGCTCCCAAGACTTACAGCTGCTCATCCAGAAGATAACTGGAGACGGGAGGCCCGGAGGGGGGTTGCACTGCAGCGTCAGGGGTGCGCCTTCCTGAACCACAACAGGGTCCAGGTTTTCTTTGGGCCACAGGGGAGATTCTGGAGAAGAAGAGACAAGGGGGGTAAAGTGAGGGTGAGGACTGGAGCTCAGACAGGAGGACAGAGGCCTTTGCTGGGGTGTGTACCAGGATGTAGGGTCTCCTCTTCTGCTTCTCTGGTACCCAGGGTGGCCTGTGCCTTTGGGGCTGACTCTGGCTTGCAAGTTTACTTTCCAGGGAATTTTTCTGAATGGGGGCAGGGGCAGTCCTCCTGGCATGACCTTCCATGCTGTACCTTATCTTCCTGGCCCTGTCTCATAGTACTCACTGGACACTTGCAGGCGGATCCGATTGGACAGGGCTGTGCCAAATTTGTTGCGGGCAAAGCACTGATATTCGCCCTCATATTCCTCGGGCCGCCCACCACTTCGGAAGTCAATCACCAGAGTTCCCGACCTCCTCCTCATGGACACCCGTGGGTCCTTGGCGATATTAAAGAATCTGCTGTTTCGAGTCCAGTGGAAGCTACCGACAAGGGGGACAGGGTAACCATGACAAATGGCAGCACATTCACACTCAGTCCCACCCACATACCTCCGTGTTAACAGATCCAGCCCTTGGGGGCAGAACTTGGGGAGTGGAGACACTGTGCAGTGGGGGATCGTGGCTCCGAGTGGGGGACACTCCACCAGTCCCCAGGAGTCTGTTCCTTAAGAGTGCAATGGAGAACAGGCAGCGATACTGAGTTTTTCAAACCCAATCAGCTGCTCCTTTTGGTCTCAAAACATGCCCCGTGTCCTACCGGGAATGCAGACCCAAATTTGCACTGCACCAGGCCCAAACTGGTGAGGACTGGGCTGCATCTCCAGCCCCTGCCCGTTCCACCCAAACGGAACTGGCTGCTGTGCTCTGCAGGTGCCGATGGTGTGGCAGCGGCCACACTGCCACGCTAGAGCGCAGCTTTCATCTTTTTATTTTATATTGTTGTAAGTGCATGTTTGCAGTATATAAGGACCACAGCTTATCGCAGGGAGTTGGTACATGTACACAATGCACTTAATTCTTTTCTTTCTTTCTCTTTATCCATCTCCTACCCTTCCTATAGGGGCAACTTTTGAAGGATGGGCAGCCTAAAGACACTGAGTGATGTGTAGAGCACCTAATGCCCCTCTGGGCTGGGCCCTGTGGCTCAGTAGTGCAGTGCTTGCTTAGCATGCATGAGTCCCTGGGTTCAAAACTCAGCACTACAAAAAAATAAAAAGGAAAATAATGCAAAGAGTAACAAACAAAAGAAAACACCAAGCACCCTGCTTCACTTGGGAAGACACAGCAGGGCTACACCTTCAGCCGTTCATCACAGAAACAGTGAAAGCAGGGAGGCAGGGGCAGTGCAATGTCAGAGACACTGTCCCTCCACAGGAACAGAGAAAAAGACCAATCCCAGAGGCACTATCACTAGTATTGCTGCTGGGCCTCCAGAGTGAGTCCCACTTCCAGCAAGACAGCCTCTGCTGACTCCAGGCTCCCAGCTCTGGATTAAACCCTTTTATGAGAATTTGGGTCAGAAGAAGGCTGCCACACACACTCTGAAGCCACAGGCCAACTTGTTTCTCTGTGACACTACACCCTGGCCTGGCCCCACCACAGCTGGCCTGAGGCCTATGGAGCCCACGGCTGCATCTGTGATGGTGGACACAGACAGCATCTGCTGTGTCTCCAAGGCTTGTCACTTGTGAGCAATGAACCCAGGCTTGTGGGGTCAAGCGCTGGGTTTACACCCGGCTTCTGCCATTTCCTGGGGAAAGATTATATAGAAAAGGTACTTAAAATCTCTGTTCCTCAGCTTGCCTCTTCTGCAGGAGGACACTCACTCTGCCCCCAGACAAAAATGGACAGTGGAGCAGAGACAATGAATAAGAGAAGCCAGTGGAGCCTGGCCAAGGAGGACGTCCAGCTCCTGTCTGCTGAACCCTCCTGATCCTGAGGAGCAGGTAAGCAGAAAGCCCTCTGAATGCAGTCAGCCAGGAGGAACTTTCCAGAGCCGAACAGAGAGTGGACGACAGTGAAACTGGGCTCAGGACAGAATGTTCTGCTAGAAGTCAGAACACCTGGTATCTATCTAGTCCTAGCTTTTCACAGTGAATTCAGACAAACCACTTAAGTACTACCAGCCCCTAGTTTCCTTATCAGCTAAGTTTCCTGCTTCCTAAATTATACTTCCTACCTGGTCTGAGGCTGAATTTAACTTCTCAGGTGCCTCATTTGCCTGCTGTATCATCAGGCCCAGAGTCAAGGGGGTGATCTTCACTGGCCCTTCCCATGCACTCACCTGGGGGCAGGGTTCCCCTTTGCCTCACACTCAATCAGGATGTTGTCACGGGGGTCCACGATGTGGTCCTTCACAGACTGTTTGGTGATAGTTGGAGGCTGGGTCACTAAAACAGGAAAGCAGGGGGTGGTCAGGGATTCAGGGACTCAGCTGGGTCCTAGCTTTGGGGACAGCTGAAATCATGGGCCATGAAGGCAAGCAGGTGTGAACAAGACCCTACGTAGAGACCCAGCTTCTCAAATGGGGCCGTAGGAAAGAGAGTGGCTGCCGAGGGCTAAGCCAAGAATGCCTTTATGAAGAGTCTGTAGTGTCCTATGAGAGGCTGAATGCCAGGCTTTTCCCATGCCCAGCCTTATAGCCTAACACCTAGTGCTCCATGCCCAATGGTCTCTGACAGGAGTGTGCTGGAGGAATGCAAGAACAAAAGCAGCTACCATTTCAGAACTCAGAGGCCACGGTTCTGAGTCCCAAGGCACACCATGGTAAGAGCTGAACTAGGCATTCGTCCCAGACTATATCCTAGGGGCTTGTCAGATCTTCCGCCCTGGGGTCCTGAGCCCCAGGGTTCTATGCCAGGGTCCCATGTTAGCCACCAGAAGACAGAGGAGCAGGCAGGGCTGTGATGGACGTTGGTGTCCATCCAGGGACTCTCCTCTGTTTACCTGCTCCTCTACCTTGTCCAGCAGTGGGAGCCTCCAGTTAAGCGAGCTCTTGACCTCAGTGCGGTTGGAAACCTCACCACAGGGCTGGTGGAGAGGCTGTTGGCCCTAGGCATCTTCTCACCCGGCCTCACAGTGCCTTTCCCACCCTCCTGTCCTCCCTCCTACCTCAGAGGCACAAGGGGTGGGGCAGTCCAGGGGACTTACGCTCGTTCTGAATGCTTGCTGTTAGTTCCAATGGGTTAGCATGGGAGGGAGAGGGAAAAAAGAAGAACACTGTTATCACTCAAGCCTAACTACCAGGTCTCCTCACGTCCACCAGGCAGTGAGAGGGTTGAGGGGGTCGAAGGCAGAGCACTGTAATCCAGGCTTTCTTTACCCAGCTGCAGAGCTCAGGAAAGAGCCAACTAGGGTTAGGAGCAGAGCCATGATGCACTTTATAGAGAAGGTGCTGTCCCCATTGGAGCCCAAAGCCCAAAGGGGAAGCCTAGGGACAGGTCAACTATTGTTGCCCTATTTTTGGAAGAAATATATTGTCCCATGGAATCCTGCTCCTTACTGAACTTTACACAGAGAGGGTAAAGAGGAGGAGGCTCAAGTCTTCCCCAGCTGTCCCTGGAAGGTGCACTTGCTGAGGACAGGTGGCTCCTATACAGATAGGGCTGTGCTAATGGGGATGAAACTCATGAGTTTGAGTTTGCTAGGCCAAGTGTTCTGTCACTGAGCTACACAGCCAGGCCTACAGTCTGCATTTCTGACCAGTGGCCAGGTGATGCGGAGGCCCGTGGTCTGTGGTGCAGCTTGGGTAACAAGAGTTTGGCTGATATTCTTGTGGGGAGAAAGTCTTGGCTCAAAAGTGTCTGTAGAAAAGAGAACATGAGCTGCTGGAACTCTGCAAAGTATCTTTCCTTAGGACAACCTCAGAACACACCTCTGTATTCTCACTGTACACAGCATGGACACTGTGGGTTGAGCTCTTCAGCGAGTGCTGAGGGGGCACTGAGGGAGGGAGGCTGCAGCACCAGGGTGGAGCCACTGGGGACCCTGGTGTGATGCCTTCTAATCTGCTCATCTTCTGGAGGGTGGGATGGAGAGGAAGAGGAGTGCAGGGGGGGTGAGAGGGGGCCAGGAGGAGCTGGAGTTCATTAGGCCTAATGGGTCACGGAAGCAGAGGGACAAGGGACAGGTGAGGAAGTGAAGGCATGGCAGGAATGAGTCCTCTACAACCCACACTGTTAGCAGTAAGTCCTGACAGTACTGCTGTGGAAAGGCTTCATGGTGGGCTAGAGGAGTGAGGCCCATACAGAAAAGGTGTTTCCCTTTCCCTTGTGTCCAGGGCTTCCCTGGCAGGAAGCACATGGGAGGGAGGAAGAAGTCCAATTTGTGCATACACACTCTGGGGAACTAACTCCTCACAGCAGCAATGTCACCTGTCTGTGATTCGCCCAGCAGGGACCCAGGAAAGGTGACCATGTGGGGCTGCCATGGAGGGGCAGGAGGATGGAGGGGCCTTTCTCAGGACAGGTAGGGCTGACCCCACAGCTGAGTGCCTCTGACCACCAGCCTGGCCTTCTCATTTCCAGGCACAGCTGTGATCTGTTGGGTCCTCACATACAGGCGTAGGGGGTCTGACCTCACTCAGATGAGCTCCAAGCACCTCTTTCACAAAGCAAAAGCTGGATCAGCTGGAAGGGCCCTAGATGTTGGCTAGGACCTCTCTCTCCAACAGCAGGCTGTTACCCCCATTAAGACCCCATGGGAAGTCTGGTGCAGAGCTAGAGTGGATACTGTGGCTTCCAATCTGCTGATCTTCTGGGAGAGTGGGATGGGGAAGAAGAGCAATGTTGAGGCTCAGAGGAGGGCCTGGGAGAGCCAGGGTTCACTAGGCCTGACAGGTCCTAATGACAGAGTGCACTACTGCTGTCTCACTAATGTGGTTTTTTTGGCACTAGAGATTGGACCTAGGGCCTTCACACTGAGCTACCTCCCTAGCCCTTTTGTTATTTTTCATTTTGAGACAAGGTCCAATTATAATGCCAAGTTGCCCAATGGCAAGTGTGCACCACTATGACCAGCTCATAACTCTCTCTACAGTTCATCCTTGGCTCAGGCGGTGAGTTAGCTGGGAGTGGGGAGTAGGGAGGGCTCAGCACTCTGTTCTCCTTTAGATGAACACTTTGGATTGGGTAAGAGGGGAAACCTTGATGAGTGGAGGCTCTCAGGGAAGCTGGAGCTGGCTGGTCACTGTCCCTACCTCCACACGGCCTGTCTGGCCACAAGCCTCTTGAAAATCTACTTGCCTAAAGAGGCAATGGCATTTGTAGCTACCCCATTGTGCTCTTGTGGAATTTATTACTGTGATAGTATTATCCCAGAAGACAAGCTGCCACCTGGAGAAGACTGGGGACAGGACAAGGCCAGAGCCAAGGAGAACCAAGCTCATATCCAGTGTCATACCACCTGCCTGACTCTCCTTTGGAACTGGCTGTCTGATGATGAATCGGCTCGTTTTGCTCACACAAAGGTTTTCCAGCTTTTTGTCGCCTCTGTTCCCTATTGGGCATTGGGACCTGAGAGCTCTGGCTCTCACTCTTCCCTTAGGGGACAGGTGGAGGGGTGTGCATGGCACAGTGCCCATCCCATAGTGCAATCTGGGGTAAAGGTGGGGAGGAAGTGTCTCTCCCACTCTATGGGCCTTCTCTGCAAATTCTTAGGATAAGAGTGCCAAGTGCCCTTGGTGTGGGATGGACAGATGGAAGTGCAAGCCTCCAGCAGACTTGGCTTTTGGCAAACCCACCCTGGCTCAGGAGATGACCCTTTGGTTGTTCCAAAGGTCAACTGTTCTCCTTGGAGCTGGAGGGGTGGGGATGCATGTGACTTCACTGTGGTCTGAATGAGGGATTGTGTAGTGGCCCAGGGCCCTCTTCCAGGGAGCTACAGGGCCAACTCCACAAGCTGGAGGCAGCTTCCCTGCCCTTGAGGCATAGAGAATGTTTCCAAAGGGCAAGCTCAGGCCAGGAAAGTTAGGAAGGTAGATTTTTCCGCAGCCCAGAGACAAAAGTGTGCTTGGCTAATACCAGAGCAAGAGCCTGGGCACTGGGTCTGGAGGAAGCTACTGGGACCTCTTTAAGCCAGCTGGGTCCTCTGAGAAGGGCCATCATGTGTGTGTGTGTGTGTGTGTGTGTGTGTGTGTGTGTGTGTGTGTGTGTGTGTGTGTGTGTGTGTGTGCAATAATGTCTGGAGATGCTGCAATGGCTAGGGATAGGGCAGGACCTGCAGAACACAGTCCTGGCAGAACTCACCTTTCCACTAGACTGGCGAGGTTTTCACAGCCTACCTGCTGCTTCCCTGTTTCCTAATATGTCAGCTAAGGTGAATACTGATTCCTTGCTTCACCAGGAGAACCTTGTGTGATGAGATACAGTGCTTGGATCTCTGTCTGGCCCTGGACAGTGCTATTTCGGTGGGTCCAAGGAAGACTGAGAGGAGGCAAGGTTATGAAGTTGTGGTGGTGGGGCATGCTGAGTGCTAGGCTGGAGAGTCAAGAGATCCAGGTTCTTTTTTGAATTTATTACCATATGTCATGTGCAAACAAGCAAGGGGCAGAGTTTCCATGAATGCAACATAGAAGGTTGGTTTTCTTCTGGGCCCCTGTGGGATCCTAGGATGGGGATGGATGATGGGTAGGCTAGGGTGCTCTCTGCCTTCTGCCACAGCAGCAATTTGGAGAAACTGATCGCGTGGGTTCTCTGTCTACAGTAGTATACAAATCCAGATTCCTCTTGTTCCAGGACTGGGATTAAACCCAGGGCCTTTACACTGAGCTATATCCTCTGCCTTTTATTATGTTTTTATTTTGAGACAGGGCCATGCTAAGTTACCGAGGCTGGGTTGGAATTTGCAGTCTTCCTCCATTCACCCAGAGTGCTGGGGTTACAGGTGTACACCTATCAGAAATCTGCCAAAGACTTCTCTTTCCCAGTTCACAGCACATGGCCCCCCTCCTCCTGCCCAGCCCCAGAGATCAGAGTGGCAGGTGGGTGAGTGAGAAGTGGCAGTAGAGAAATGAGCCTTCACCACTTTCTTGATAACCCAAATTCCTCTGCACCCCCTCCCTCTCTGGGGACGCAGCCTTTGTCGTGCTCCTATTAGATTGCCTGCCTGGGACTGTTAATGAGAACTGTCCTCCAGCCTGCCAACTGCAGATGGTCACCATGGGAACAGTTCCTCTCATAACTAGCCTCCCTGCCTGCCCTATGTGTGGACCCCAACATGTGCACATGCACCTGGGCCACTACTAGGCACCAGCAACCTTGCACATCTTGTTTTCGGGTTCAATTTACAGTTATTATGGCTCTCTGCCATCCCTGGTGCCCACTGCTCTGGGGCATCATCCTTATGGGTGGTACAGGGTGGGAGGAGGGTTTGCCTTTAGAGAGCTCCATGGGGACTTCCTGCAGACCACTTATGCTGCTGCCCCCCTCCCAAGACATCTGTCAACTAAGGGGAGGGGGTGGGACACATCAGTGTTGCTGTCATGCTGGCCCTAGTTATTTCTTGAGGCAGTACCAAGAAGTATGGCCACCGACCAGCAGGCCACCTATGAATGCAATGACATACAGTGTCCTGCCTTTAATACTTTAAACTCCTTACTTTATGATTCTGGTGGTCAGACAGTGCCCCAAGAAGAGAAGCAGAATGAATTCACTCTCCAGCTGGGAAAGCTGGACACAAGGAAGCCATGCCTGGTTCTTCCACTATAATGGGGTTTCATTTTATTGTCTTATTTAGCTAGGCCTTTTGCAAAGATAATCATACCTTCCCAACCCTCTCAGGCCCTCCCTCCTCCTGGACCCTCCAGCAAAGAGAGCCAAGTGTTTAGCTTTGCATATAGCATCAGAAAGGTAAGTACACTTCACCCTGAAACTGCTCTTAGAGGAAGACCAAGGGCAGAGAGGGCAGGTGAGCAGAAGGAAGGGCACCAAGCAGCTCCCAGAATTCCATACTCTGACACCCTGGGAAGGCCGAGCTTCATCCTGAGCCTCATCATAGAGATCAGCCCTGCAACTTACACCATCAGACTGCCAAACATGAGCCTGTGTTGATTCACTGGACAGAAAATCAGCTTCACATCCCAGAACCACTTGCTGCACTTCTCAAAGTGTTCTTAACTCTCCCCTTGCCTCCCAACTCTCTGCCCTGAAAACAAGAAGAGGATGGGGCAAGACTCACGATCCATCGGAATCTCGATGGCACCACCAGGACTGAGGAGGAGGAGGAGGAGGAGGAAGGCTGTGTGGACCCAGGGTGGCGGCTGGTGCCTGGCCATCCTCCTCACCAGGCCCTGCTCCCCACTCCCCAGCCCTTGGGGTCTTGCTGCCTCCAGCTGTTCCACGTGGGCTTTCGGTATAGAGCTCAGCTGTAAAAGGAAACACAACAAGTAAGTTTTTTGTGTACTTGTATCTGCTCTTGTACTCCTCAGGGGCACTCGAGGACTCTGGGTTTTGGTCCCCTTGGGCACAGAGCAGGGGGCTGTCCCAGAACTGGGCTTATAACTCCAAAACTACTGACATTTGGGACTGAACAGTTCTGTGCAGGGATCTGTATTGGGCATTAGAAGACGTTTCCCATCATCCTGGCCTCTATCTATGAGATGTCAACAGGGTCCACCTCTACTTGTAACCAAAAATGGCTCCAGATGTTGTCACCTATGCTAGGAGAGCAAAGCCACCCTCAACTGAGAACTACTGTTGCACAAGGAAGGCAGTTCCACACAGATCAGTTACAAAAGCAAACACTGGTCCACAGGCCCAGCATGCAGAGGATGTCATGCAGAAGTGCAGAAATGCAATAGCCAATGGACTCTCTGAGTGAGTTTGAGGCAGGGGCAGAGAGACAAGATCACTGTGATTTCTTCTGATATCAAGGTGAAGTAATGGGGTGCCATGAGCAGCCGTGGGGATCCCAGGTTGACTAGGTAGAACCCCAGTTTGCTACATAATTTATATATATATATATTTCATTCCATCAATCCTCTTTTTATTTGAGCTTTAAAATATACTTTTTTTCTCTTCCTCTAAGTGGCCTGTGGTGTCCTGTGAAAATGGTTTGCTACTCTCTCGACCCAGAAAACCCCACAAAATCATGCAAATTAAGAGGCTCAAATCTTCGCATTCATTTTAAGAATACATGTGAAACTGCCCAGGCCATCAAGGGTATGCATATCTGAAAGGCCACCAAGTATCTGAAGGATGTCACATTAAAGAAGCAGTGTGTACCATTCCAATGTTACAATGGTAGAATTGGTAGGTGTACCCAGGCCAAACAGTGGGGCTGGACACAGGGTCGGTGGCCCAAAAAGAGTGATGAATTTTTGCTGCACATGCTTAAAAATGCAGAGAGTAATGCTGAACTTGAGGGTTTAGATGTAGATTCTCTAGTTATTGAACATATTCAGGTGAACAATGTACCCAAGATGCGCCGCCATATTTACAGAGCTCATGGTCGGATTAACCCATACATGAGCTCCCCCTGCCATACTGAGGTGATCCTTACTGAAAAGGAACAAATTGTTCCTAAGCCAGAGGAGGAGGTTGCACAGAAGAAAAAGATATCCCAGAAGAACCTGAAGAAACAAAAACTTATGGCATGGGAATAAATTAATTATAAAATAAATGCAAATAAAATTAATGTTGTTGTCTATTAGTAAAAAAAAAAAAAATATATATATATATATATATATATATATATATATATATTGATACT